>JAJJMC010006817.1:758913-806948 GCA_023531435.1 Papaver californicum
AATGAAACTAAAATTTTGGTCAAAATTAGTCTACCATCATTCATAATTTCTGTGAATTATGTCTTAAAAGGTCAAGATATTTGAGCATTTCTGATTTTGGTCATTTTTCAACAATGCAGATACTTGGTATTAGGACAAGCTTGTTGTCATTTGGGACTAATAGAAGATGCAATGGTGCTTCTTCAAACCGGTAAACGTCTTGCTTCTGCAGCGTTTCGTAGAGAGAGTGTTTGTTGGTCTGAAGATAGTTTTGCCTTTACAAATATTCCTCTTTGTAGTGATATGAACAACAACAATCATCTTGCAAATCCACCACCATCAGAATCAGAAAGTATTACTCAGATTCTAAGTCATATTAAACTTCTTCTCCGGCGAAAAACTGCTGCCCACGCAGCACTTGATGCAGGTATATACTCCGAAGCTATTCGTCATTTCTCGAAAATCCTTGATGGTCGACGAGGAACACCTCAAGGGTTTCTTTCGGATTGTTATGTTCATAGAGCTCAAGCATATAAGTTTGCTGGTCGGTTTGCTGAAGCAATTGCTGATTGCAATCGAACTCTGGCACTTGATCCAACCAATATTCAAGCTTTAACCATAAGGGCTAGTATTCTCGAGACAATACGATGTTTACCTGATTGTCTTCGTGATCTTGAACACTTGAAGCTTCTATATGATTCAATTTTACGGGATAGAAAACTACCTGGGCCTAATTGGAAGCGACACAATGTTAGATACCGAGATGTACCTTGTAATCTTCGAGCATTAACAACTAAGATCCAAGAACTGAGACAAAGAGTTGGATCAGGTGAAACGAGTAATATAGATTATTATTCATTGATTGGATTGAAAAGAGGTTGTTCAAGATCAGAACTAGAAAGAGCACATTTACTTCTTTGTCTGAAACATAGACCAGATAAATCCACAAATTTTGTTGATCGATGTGAATTCGTTGATGACCGTGACCTTGATTCCGTCCGGGATCAAGCGAGAATGTCAGCATTATTACTCTACAGATTACTGCAAAAAGGATATTCAAGTGTAATGGCTACTATTATGGATGAAGCAGCAGTTGAGAAACAGCGTCAAAAGACTCAAGCAGCATTACAAGCTACAGCATTACAAGCACAAGCTCAAGTTCAAGTTCAAACACCACAAGTTCACCAAGTTACCATGGCTGAATCCAAATTAGACGTGGAATTACAAAAACAAGTTGTATCATCATCGGCATCTACAAACGGTTGTTCTTCACCAGATTACAACTTAAATTGCAACATTGATTTGCAAGAGAAGAAATCAGCAGCAGCAGTTTTCCAAGGAGTCTTTTGCAGAGATATTGCAGTTGTTGGAAATCTATTATCTCAAGCCAATTTTAGTCGTCCAATCCCCGTCAAATACGAAGCATTGAGTTGCTGATTAATAACCAAGTCCTTAATCAGATTTCAATACCGGAAAGAAATCTGATTCTTTCACACTCTGTACAAATTTTTTCAAACCAAAAAACAAAAAAAAAACTACCGGGAAATTTTGTTGCGCCTCTGCCGTTCCTACCAGCAATCACTAAAACCACCAGTACCAGACCTATGTAGTTAAGAACCCTTTGTTAGTTACTACTGTTGTTATTTTTCACTCTATGTAGATGCCACAAACCTTTGTACTCCTTTTTCTACTACTACTGCAATGTTTGATTGTAGCTTTTTGTTTTAATCAGGAAAAAGTTTCTTTGTTGGGTCATCCATTAATGTTGTGCATTTATTTGTTCAGAGTATTTAGTTTGGGTTGGTAATCTTTTCTTCCTTCCTTATTACTTCAATGTCAGTCTCTGTGAATCTCTTATCTCTAATTGTAGTGATTGACTGAGAAAAAGTTTGATTTTTTAAAACCAAAAAACATCAACTTTTTTTTTAGCAAGTAAAAAAAAAACAGTTATGAAAACTGTTCTATAATTGCAAATTCTGAAAATGTAATCTTAAAGGACACTACTGCTACTCCAATCTCCGTCGGTAATAAATGTGATTGATATTCATCCCAAATTTCTGAATGGTATTCTTATCGTTATGATTATTGAATGAATCTCCATGTGCTGTTATTAATCAGTTACTTCATTTATTTATCAGTACTCTCACTTCGACGAAGTAAGGCCATCTTTAGTTTTAGCTTTCCCGCCAATAACTAATATTATTTCCCAAGCACTAAATCCTACCACCTTAACTAGTAAGTACTAGTCGGTTGCAGATAACGTAAGTTATGACTATGAAAAACAAGAGGAAACAAAGATAATGAACTTATACGGTGAATTCATCCTAGGGGCTGTAATTACCATAGGATTCCTGTACAGACAATATTGCCTTGTTTAAGATTAACTGTGTCCAATCATAAGTAAACAAACAGAATAAGTCGTCGATGACGTCCGGCTTTCACCTTGTGTCAAACCTTATCTGCTAATTAGCCACCCCGTTATCAGAAGATCTTAATCAGAGATTTGCCTGCTAATAATAAATTTCTGACTATTTGATCCAATCATATATAGATTAATTACTTGATTCCTCTGTAATACCCCACTACTTAACATTCCTCATTCCTAAATAATAATCAAATATTAAGACTAATCGAATCACCATTAATTCAAACTTTAATTACTTTTGCTTAGAACTTAAATAATACTTGATGAAACATCAATGACACCTTTTAGAAGCAGTCTTTACTGGATCATTAACACCCCCGTTACATCAAGAATTCAGTGCTACACTAGTAGAATTTGATTACATTGATAAGGAAATAGCTATTTCATTCTCTCATCTCATTAATACAAAAGATTAATAAAGAAAAAAAATAAATGGTTGTACTATATTCAATTATGCAACTAACTTGTTTTAATGATTCCAACAGCAGTATAAATTTGATTCAAAAACAAAAATAAAATGTTAGCATTTTTTTTCCTCAAAAACTAATTTTCCAACAACTTCCCACAAATCTCATGTGTTTTTGTTTATTTTTATTTAGGGTATTAACATCAATTCACAGGTGTCCTGGTGGATCACATGTTGGATGGTATGACACACTTATTAGTGGGGTACAGTCTCATCCAGCATTTTCTTGTGGAGGTTTTCAATCGATTGCCGGTTCCCTATCCAAGTCAATTTGGAAAGCTGCTAGCTGTCGTGGTGATTAGCTGTCGTGGTGATTCCCAATTTTTTTAACGAATGAATATTAATTGTCTGTTTTATAGTAAAAAAATGGAACATACATATCTATTTCTTCTGTTTATTAGGAATTTTGTATAATGTCTCTTAAATACAGAATAGTTAATTATTTTTTTTTATAAACAGATACTGATTATCTGTTTTATAAGTTAAAAATGGGCATATGTTATCCGTTTAAAAAAAAATTCCACAGTAATTTCTGAAGATCAAAGGATAGATATGAAAAATAAGGTTTTAGGCTATGATTTTTTGGATTGGAAAGAGGCTTGGAAGAGCCATAACAACTGGTCTTACTATATAATTGTTGAAATTAACAATATCACTTTTATTATCTTAATTTATTTATTTTTACTTTTACCATATTATTATTATATTTTGTTCTAAAATGAATCCAAGAAAGTAGAAGACAAATACATATCTGATATCATTTGAGGTCTCATCAAAGCAATGTAGAGAAAGACACACCTCCCCTCCAATTAGCTAACTGATTTGATTGTTTGTATTTTAGTTTCATTCTCATTTCTATCGTCACCTATTATTTAGAAAGCAATGATTGAGGGTAATATTGTCATTAAAAATATTAGAACAAACAATAAACAAGCAAGAATAATGTGTCTATGATGTGTAGTCACTGTAGTACCTGGCTTGTATTTGTGGTGAAAACTCATCACGAAGAAAAGACAAGTCATCGATAAGACTTTTCATCTTTGTACAAGATTAGTAAAATTTATTATATTTTGTCAACCAGAACAAGAAAACTGAGACACCAAAAACGTCAAGTGTTTTTAGATTTCATGATTTGGTCTCTGTTTCACTAGAATCCAATTTTCAACCTCCAACAAGAAACCCACAGGATTATGGCTGTTCTCTGTTTCTCAGTTACACACACACAACCAAAATGGTCATGCAGACTTATCTTGCAATTACATATAAATGTTGTAAGTATGAACACTTGAGAAAGAGTACCAGGTGTCTCTGCAGGAATGCATCTTATCGAAATGGTTTCAGTTTGGTATGGGTCATTGCTTCATTATACTGACATTCAATTCAGAGATAAATAACATTTCACAGGAATCTTGGAATTCCTAAGGTTCATGAATTTATGGTTTGATCATACATGAAAATACTGTATGTATGTTAGTGGTTTCTACTACTACATGTTTAACGTTGAGCTTATTCAAAATCTATGTCAGTATTTCAGAGGGACCGGCGCAAGAAGACACACCGGCCTTGGATACCAAAGTCAAAGTTGTGGTTACTTCTCCAACTCCATGATTCTATAGTATATACTTATATATACACGTAATTCTCGGAGAGATGACATTGAAACTCACGAAAACAAGAAGATTATGTTTTGGATAAACCGGGAGTTTGTCTACCCTAAGTTATTAAGTTGCGTCCTTTGGTGACAGACACATATCTCAAAACACATCCAGTAATGGGTGATGTGGTGGTTCCCTAAGATGAAGAATCGTTAAAAGCTCAAGTGCCTGTTAATATCTGACAAATATTTTAACGAAAAAATAAATCAAATATCAAAGAGGGTGGCGAATGTGTGAAGAAGCATACCCTTACCACTCACAGCCCTTCAATGAACCTCGATATTACTAAATTTTAAGTTTTTTGAAATTTTTTATATTTTCTTTAATAATTCCCAATATAGTCTATATGGCCGGTACAGTCAAAATATCGTCGGTTTTATCGGTATCGGGCCTCATCCGATACGAAATAGTCTATATCAGTGGAACGATTTTTGTCTGAAAATATCGACCGATATTGACCGGTACGAGTTGATCGAAATGACCGATATGGACCGGTACGTCCGTTTTTTAATTTTAAAAAAATCAATGTAGTCCATACCGGATTTCGGTTCGTACCGGTCGAGAGCGATACACTGGTACGCCTTTGTACCAGGGAAATTTGATTTCAAATATCGGCGAAATATCGGTCCACATATTTTATCCTATAATTATTATGTCAAATGTTTTTTCCATATTGGACCTATTAAGATATAAAATTAGTACTCATTTTTCTAAAATACCATAAAAAACATGAGTAACAATTGAAAACACTAGAACAATGATAGAGATTTTAATTTTATTTTTTGGATTTTTTTTTAGTTAAAAACCGGCAATACCGATCCATGTCAGCCATTTCGGTCAACTCGTACCGGACAATATCGATCGATATTTTCGGGCAAAAATCGTTCCACCGGTATAGACTATTTTGTATCGGGTGAGGCCCGATACCGATAAAATCGACGACATTTCGACCGTACCGGCCGGTATAGACTACATTGCGCAGAACAATATTGTTACTATTGTCCTTCATCATTTTCCAGGACCGAACTTCTATTGCATTTTCTCTTTAGGTTGATATTTTCTTTTTTCTTTTTTAACTCAAAAAACAAAATATATATTAAAAATCATCTCACCACTAAAAAGGTGAAAGAATTAAGAAGAAAAAAACAAACATTCACCGCTCAATTATATAGAGCAATGAAAATGTACAATTAGTGCATCACGGTATTCCGATTGTAAAATACAAAATTCAAAATAACACCTAGAAAAACACCAGTTCCTAGACATCAACTGAAAATAAAAAAAATTATATTATCATTTTTAAAATCTAATGTTATATATTTCACATTGAAAAGCCTAGCATTTCTTTCAAACCAAACTGTTCACTAAATTGCGAACAAAATAATATCCTAGATTATTTTCCTAACTGATAAGCTGTTATATTTCTTTATTTTTCACTTTTAATTTGTACTTCTAACAGAGTCTTAGAAAAGAAAACCCATTGCAAGTTATATATATACATTTTGAAAATAAAGTCATACATATCTGGTTGTTTCACAATGCATAAATATGTGCCCATTTGATTCAACAGTTTTCTTACAAAGTTAACACCCATTTACCATAAATTGCATTCATGTATGTAGCAAAAGTAGGAGTTGCATCAAAACACCAAGTCCACACAAAAAAAATTACCCTTTGTGAGATTTTTGGATTTCATAAACTCCTGTGAGGAAACAAAAACAATTCATCATCTTCTAACATTTTATAGCATTCTGACACAAAAAAAACATGATTTCCAGGTTGTCAAATTCTTTGATCCCCACCCCTGTCAGTGATTATAGCAGGAATTACGTTAAGAAGGTGAGTAAATGTCTTCGATCTCTTATTCACTTAGAGACCTTTTATAAGCAAAATTCAAGATATTGTCATACCTGATATCCAGCATATCAGTTGCATCCTTCTTCTTGCTAATTTTATAAATAGCTGTAAATAAAGTAATTATAGATTGACCATTTCCTTCCAAAACAGACACATGTTTCCTCACCTAATTTGTTCGTCTGCTTGGATTTTTTACAAATTGCTCAATCATATTAACAATTTTGTTCAATCCTTCCTAAAGCTTTCCATCTGTTGCATATTTATCAGATTAAACATTTTAGGAGAATTTCGTTCAGTTCAGCCAATAACTTTCCATCTGTTACAATTCTGCTAACGAAATTATTAATTTATTTTTATTAATTTGTTTAAAGTAAACGTTGTTTTTATGTTACTGAATCGAAATGGAGATGATATGATGATGATGATGATGAAGTTACAAAAGAAGATTGACGTATAGCCTATTAATTTTGAGATTTTTTTTATAAAAAACCAAATTGATTTTTGTTGAATGATGTTTTTATTTTTTGATGATTTTATCTTCGTAGTATAAATTTCGAGTTTGATTTCGTTCTTAATTGCGGTTTTTCGTGAGAGATTGAAAGAGAGTGGAGAAGGTGGAGGTTCATAAGAGATTAAAAGGGAGATGAAGAAGGTGGAGATATAAAAGCTAAAATACTGTAAAGCTTTTACTCAAAAGTTTTCCCTACCTTTATTGATATGTGTATATGAGTATTTATACATGATATTACATCATAAGATAGGAAACAATATATACAGAGTTACTAAAATTATGCATGTACAATATGGCAAGAATATGGCTAAGAATATGAGAGTCAATGCCAAGATATTCTTTCTTCAATGTTGACTAGATATGCTATATACAGTTATCATATTTCTGCTGAATATTCCTTCGTTAACTCACGTTTCGCTTATACGCCCCCGCAAGATTAGGGTTCCGTCGGCAAAGCCAATCTTGCTACGCAGCACAGCTGTACGTTGTTTCGACAGTGGTTTGGTCAGAAGATCCGCAAGTTGATCCTGGGTATGAACGTGCTTGACTTGGAGACTCTTCTTCTGAACTAAGTCACGTACAAAGTGGAGGTCTATCTGAATATGCTTCATGCGTGAGTGATTAATTGGATTAAGACTCAGGTGCGTGACTCCAATATTGTCACATAGAAGTTGAGGAGGGTCTTTGAGAGGAAAGCCCAGTTCCTGAAGTAGTGTTAACATCCACATTGATTCAGAGGCTGCATTTGCTAGAGCCCTGTATTCTGCTTCCGTAGAAGACCTTGCAACTGCACGTTGCTTTTTAGTACACCAGGATATGGGATTTGAACCCAAGAAGCTGATATAGGCAGATGTTGAGGTGCGATCATCCATGTTTCCAGCCCAATCAACATATGTGTATGTTCGAAGAGTGGAAGGTTCATTCTTAAGAATCTGAATGCCATAGAAGATATTTTGCTTTAAGTACCTGAGTAACCGTTTGGAAGTTGTCTTATGAATTGTAGTCGGCTTGTGCATGAATTGAGATAATTTGTTGAAGACTGCCTATTAATCGTCAAAACTCAGAACTATCCACAGTTGCAGTACCATCAACCAGTTGAAGAGGTTGTGATGTAGAAAGAGGAGTGGGCACGTCTTTTGCATCACTCATGCTTGTAGTGTCCAAGAGTTCTCGAATGTACTTATGTTGAGAAAAAAACAAGCCTGCCTTTGTGGGAATCACCTCAATTCCTAAGAAGTAGTGAAGAGAACCATGTCTTTGAGAGAGAACTTATCTCTTAACTTTGTAATAGTATGGATGATAAGATCATCCACATAAACCAACATATAGCATACTGTAGCATTTTGACTGTATATGAACAAAGAGTAGGCTTCCTTTGAGTTGCGGAAACCCAATTGAAGAATGGTTGTTTTGAGTGCATTATACCAGGCTCGTGGTGCTTGTTTTAACCCATAGATGGCCTGCGAAGCTTGCACACATGATGTGGCTTGGACGCATCCTTGAAACCTGGAGGTTGTGTCATAAAAACAGTTTCTGTTAAGGCCCCGTTCAGAAACGCATTGTTGACATCCATTTACCGCAATACCCATCCATTCATGACCGCAATGGAGAGTACAGGTTGTATTGTTGCTGGTTTAACTACAGGACTGAAGGTCTCTATGTAGTCAATGCCCGACCGTTGGTTGTAACCCTTTGCCACAAGTCTGGCTTTGAACTTGTCAATTGAGCCATCAGCCTTTCTCTTGACCCTGAAGATCCACCTGCACCCAACTGGTTGACACTCACCGGGTGGTAAGACGAGATCCCATGTACCATGATTCATTAAGGCAGTCACCTCCGCAGACATGGCTTCACGCAACTGAGGATGAGCCAATGCTTGGCTAACACTGGTGGGTTCAATGATGTGCGGAAGAGGATGTTTCGAAGTAATGTGTACCTGTTCGGCTTGAAGATTTGGTTCATGGACCGTGTGGTCATGTTATGAGCAAGTTGAGCTTGGACTTGTTGAGTGATCTCTTGAGGTACATACAGTGTTGCTGTATACGGAGAGGAAGCATCAGACTCACGAGTGCTGCTGTCTTCAGCTGGAAACGTCTGTGGAGAGCCTTGGGCTACAGGAGGCGTTTCTGTGAGGGAGTAAACACCATCTTCATGAAGTTCTGGTGATGCTGGATAGTTGGCAGACAGTTACGGTGTTACTGTAGTGTTGGCAGGGAATTCCTGTGTAGAGTTGACATGCAGTTCCGGTGGTGCTGTAGAGTGGGCAGACCGATGTTCCACTGGACATGGGTTCTGGCTGTTGGCTACAACAGGGTAAGTGACAGGAACTAAAGAAGAAAGGGTAGCGGAGTTACCTGGGGGAGATGCAACAGCAGCAAGAACAGTCCCTGGAGACTGACGTGCACCGGTAGCTGGTAATGTAGCTGATGGAGGATCGAGGTCAAGGAAGAGTTGGTGAATGTTAGGAGATGATCGAGTGGAAACACATGTCACAGAGGTACCGTGAATGAATTGTTGTGGATGTTCGTCGAATAGCACATGACGAGAGATGAAGATTTTCTTTTCTTGGGGTTCAAAGCATTTGTACCCATTTTGAGTTGGTGAATAGCCAAGGAAGATACATGTTTTGGATTTTGGTTGCATTTTGTTTGAATTTTTGTTAGGGGATAACAAATACATCCAAACTGTTTCACCTTTAAGTAGTTTGGGGATTGACTAAATAGAGCTTCAAAAGGAGATTTGTTCTTGAGAATAGGTGTGGGTTGACGGTTTATAAGATAGGAAGTTGTTTGGAAAGCATATGGCCAAAATGAGTAATCTAGATTTGCATCATAGAGAAGAGTGAGACCTGTTTCAACTAGATGACGATGTCGACGCTCAGAAGTACCATTTTGTTGTGGATTGTGAGGAACAGTAGTGAGATGAGTAATTCCATGAAGCATGAGGAAATATTTTAAAGCAATAAACTCACCTCCGTTGTCTGAATACAAGTTTTTTATGGGTTTCTGAAGGCGATTTTCGACAAGTTTTTTAAATTGCGGAAAGATTGTAGAGACACCATATTTTGTAGCCATAGGATAGAACCATATATATTTCGTATAATGATCCACAAAAATAAGATAGTAACGTGAACCATCAATCCCTGTATAACTCGCAGGTCCCAAACATCTGTATAAACAAGCTCAAGTGGTTCACGAATTTGTAGACTTGTGATACGAAAAGGTTGTTGATGTGCTTTATTAATAGAACATGAATGACAAATTAAAGATAAATGTTTATGAGCGGAAACAGGAAGAGAAAAATTCTTAATTAGATTGTGGACAATTTTGAGAGAAAGATGTCCTAGTCGCTTGTGCCATCCTTCAACCGAGGTCCTTTCATGCACATTAGCAACCTTTGGTGTTGTCGTCAGTGATTCCGGGAAAGTGTAGCTGCCATTGCTACATGCTCCTTTTAGTAAAATCGCCCCCGTGATCTTGTCCTTCACAAAAAAATGGAACTGATGAAATTCAACAAAAACATCATTTTTTTTGGTTAGATGATGCACATATATTAAATTTTTACGGAGATTAGGAACATAAAGAGTGTCTCTTAGTGTAAAGGTTCGATGTGGCGTTGTTAAAGCTAGTAAACCAATATGTGAGACAGTCAAACCTAAGCCATCACCAAGAATTACTTCATCAGTTCCATCATACTCTGAATGTATGGATAGATTTGATAGATCACCAGTGATGTTGTGAGATGCTGCCGAATCGATAAGCCAGTTCTTGTCTTTGGCTGCGGCTGTGGTAGCACAGTTCACAGACGCTTGCTATGACTGAAATTGTGAGCATGCTTTGGCCGTGTGACCCATCTGGTCACATAGTTGGCACTTTGGTTGGTAACGCCTAGTGGATGAAGCTAGCCTACCCGGTCCTGTGTTGTAGCGTCTTCCATCACGCTGCGGTAATGTTGGGTACCTTCCTGAGTTGTTGTTGGAATACTGTATGGGTTGATCGTTCTGCCTGTAGGGTCTCTGAAACCGGCCTTCCTGTGTTGCTGATCTTGTGCGTGTGTATTTAGCATACATAACCGCACTTTATGTTGAAATTTTGAGGCGCCTTAGGTAGGCTTCATGACCAACTAGTACGCCATGTAGTTCTTCAAACGTCAGAGATGTTTCTCTGGTACGAATTGGTGTTGCAATCTCTCTAAATTCTGGGCCTAGACCATTTAACACATAAAATGTCAAGTCATCGTCGGAGATAGTGTGATCTATGATGGCTAGTTCATCCATTAAATTTTTCACAGCATGTAGGTATTCTGTGATACTTTTGTTTGCACGTTGAATTAATGCGAGTTCTTCCTTCAACTGCATTGCTCTAGTTTTAGACCGGCTAGTATAAAGGTGGGTAAGCTTTTTCCAGGCTGCATGAGAGGTTTTTGATGTGGCTATCAGAGGTGTTATGGAAGCTGAAGTAGAATGGCACTGAGGATAAGTTTATCCTGTCTGATCCAATGAGTCTTATGAAGCTCATCTGTAGGGGATCCATCTGAAGTTGGACATGAGAAGGTTCCTTCAACATAGCTGAGGAGATCGTATCCAATAAGAAGTGCTTCAAATTGAGCACGCCACTGGGGAAAAGTAGTGGGGGTTAACTTTTCATTGATTTGGGTAGTCATATTAAGAGCAATAAGATGCTTATCAGATGTGGAGGGAGGTTGGGTATTGATGGTGAAGTTTGGTGTCTGATTGGAATTGGTGGAAGCCATTGATTCTCGTTGGAGATTTGAAGGCTCTGATACCATATAAAAGCTAAAATACTGTAAATCTTTTACTCAAAAGTTTTCCCTACCTTTATTGATATGTGTATATGAGTATTTATACAAGATATTACATCATAAGATAGAAAACAATATATACAGAGTTACTAGAATTATGCCTGTACAATCTGGCAAGAATATGACTAAGAATATGAGAGTCAAAGCCAAGATATTCTTTCTTCAATGTAGACTAGATATGCTATATACAGTTACCATATTTCTGCTGAATATTCCTTCGTCAACTCACATTTCCCTTATAGGAGAGTAGTCTAGTATTAAATGAAGGTAACTGTTATATTTTGGAGTATTTACAAGGGGTAATTTGGTTTTGTTATAATTATGGTTGTTTTCTAAAATAGTCCAGGATCATGGGAATAATTTTTATATTTTAGCAATTAATCTTAGGGACATGAGAGTATAAGTCATATTTATACGAGTTATTAGAATAATTTATTCTTAAAATTTCATCAATTAAAAAATTTGTAGTTTCCACAGTGGAAAAAGTTTGTGACTGCATATTTTTTCAACCGTTTTGACAGCAAACTTAATATTACTTTTGGTAATTGGAAGAGCAAAATCTTTAAAATACCGGGCTCTTGATTATCCTTCCAAGTTCATTATTAGATTTTATCAGGTATCAGAGGGCTATGGCCGGATGTGATTTAAGTTTAAGCACAAAAATGATATCACTCTTTAGTAAAATTTATATCTCTTGTAAACACTATATTTTTGTAACGACGGGAATCAAACTCATAGCATGGGATGCATACACCCTCCAACAAATTTGTGATATAACCTCTGCATTTAAATTTGATCTCCTTCTCTGAACTATGCGTGGACCTACTCATTCATCAAATTTGTGATATAACCTCTGCATTTAAATTTGAACATTTAATTTAGGTCAGTTCCCATGAATGTGGCAAATCAATAGATTTGTCATATATGCACCCGTTAGGGTAGCTCTACAACTCAAGTAGAAACAGGTGTATTTGCCTATTTTTCCATCCATATGAACCGATAAACTCAATTTAAAGCGGTAGAAAATAAACAAACTTAAGTATCCGTTTTTTATATAAAAAAATATTTATTTTATGTTTGATGAAATCCATTTAAAAAAAACTTATAAAAACCTAAATTATATATAGAATATAATTAAACAATTAGTATAACTAACTAATATTCTATAATATTTTATCGAGGATGTTTGGCCCCGTCGGCCAAGTCTAAATTTATGGACTCAAGTTGGAACGATCCTCAGATACTCGAGTTTGAGTACTTGCATATCCTATTTAAGGGTTCCATTGTGGATAGGCAATGAGCAAACTGGTAAATTTTCCTATTTACCTACTCTGCTGCTTTTGTTCTAAATAGTAAATCCAATGGGCAAACTGGAAATTAAATGTCTAGACAGAGTCTCTACCGAATGATAGAATCTTGACCGGTCAGTATGGATTCCATTGAGCGACAAAGTCTCTATCACCAACGGTAGAGACTCTGTCTCTGGATTTATATCTTTGTCTTTCCAATTTTTTTTGGTTGTTTTAATATATTTTATAAACATAGGGTCCCATTAAATATATTATTATAATATCTAGAATTTTTAGGGACAAACCAAACATAAATAAAAAACCTTTTTTATTAATTAAGATCTTACCGAGCATAACTAAATACTCATTCCGTTAACAAATATTCGGCTATTTTAAATTTACATCATTCTTAAGGTAAGGAGTAGAGAGGATTATTTTTAGGTATTTTTTTCCTGGCTAGTTTTGGGTCAATACGAATTATTTTGGCCCTACACAATTTCGTGTCCCCTCATATTATAGATAAAGGGTGTCTAAATTTAGGTGAAAATACTAAATTACCCTTTATAAAAACATAATATTACAAACTAAAAGTAAATTGTAAACCTAATTACAAAAAATAATTACTCTACATATTTTTCATTTCTTTTTCATCAAACGATTCTTCTTCTTCTCTCTTCTCTCTTCTCCATTTCAAACTAAAACATCATCGATAATCAACGACTCAAAAAACGATTAATCTTTTGATTTTTCTATATAACCAAAATACCAAAACAAGTAAAGTATCTCACTGGAGCAACTCAACCTAGTGGAAGCAATTCAAAATAAACAACCAAGGAGGAAAACGGTTATGGAGGAACCCGAAGAAACTCTCTCACACACAATGGCTCGAATAATCCCATCACTCTAAGTTAGGTTCCAATCACATGCCAACACTCATAATTTTGAAAATTTTGATTTCTAGGTTTTCTGTGAAAACCAAAATCGTTTGATGTTCATGTCCATATCGTATGATTCCAATTTGAATAGGTCGACGTTCATGCCCCCGTCGACCAATTCCAAAGTAACTGAAAAGTCAGGAAGAATATCGACCCAGAAGCGTTCGATGTGGACATCCCTATCGAGTGATTCTGTGTCGAGAAGAAACTGAACATTTCTCATAATCGTTCGATGTGGACATTCATATCGAACGATTCTAGGTTTAGGAGAAACTGAATATTTCTCTAAATCATTTGATGTGGACATTTTTATCGAACGATTCTTGGTCGAGAAAACCCAATGTTTATGTTGGTTTTTCAGCGTAGAATCGGATATGAATACCAACATCGAACGATTTTTAGTGTATAATGATAGGAATCATTGGATGTGGATATGTCATGGTGGTCGATTCTACTATAGGAATTCCTAAATTCAATTGAATTCGATTGTTAATTATCGTATGTTGTCATAGTCTTTATGGATAAGGGAAATGGAACGACACCAAAAAAGAAAGTGAAGAAAAAAATATGATCTTGCTACTCCTCAGAGCTTGGGACCTCGTCGAAAGGACAGTAAGAACTTGAAGGCTAACCACCGTAGGGTTTTGGCGGGCAAAGCTAAATTGGTCTCCATCAATGAACCAACTGAAGTGGAGCACCAAAGAGAAAAAGTATCTTTGTCTTCTGATACAAAATTTTGACAGAGTTCCAGGTGAAGATAAAAGTGATTAGGAAGATATCAAGAGCAGTGATGAAGGAGAACCACCAACACCACCACGACAATCACAAGAACAACGAGGAGATAAACATGCAACGCCAGGAAGGAAGAAGAAATGAACATATATACTTGCCAAAGCCTGAGATGTTGTTAAATCGCCCCCCCAATGAGGTCATTCATGTGTTACCGGGTGATGGAGGAGAGTTGTTATGGGGGTACAAGCAGATTTGGACTGCCATGGTAAGTATCTCAGCCTTATTGTATATACCGTTTACTTTTATTTAAACTTAATGTACTTTCTAATTTGTCGTGATATGTTATTTAGGATCACACCGATGTCGTGCGTCTTCCAAAACACCAATCGTCAATCAACAAAATGGAGTTATGGCCACTGGATGGAGAAGCACCTGAAGTACAACGGATCGTCGAAGATACAGGGTTGATGTATGAAGTTAAGAACTCTGTGATTTAGTATGCCAAGTCCTTTGTGTCTGCTTTCCTCGAGAGATATTACGCGGAAACGGATACTCTTCATCTTCCGTTTGGGGAAATGTCAATAAGTAAATAACCCCAAGCGATGTGCATTTGATCACGGGTCTCAGCCTGGGTGGCAAAGCCGTGAGGGGGCCCAACTACGTGAAAGAGGTTAGTTGGGAAAATATCTACAAGTTCACCTTTAAGGTGTTTCGTTAGGATGCGGACAAGACACGAGGGAGATGACGGTGGTGAAAGAGAAAAGACAAAGAGTATTCCGTCTTAGACACCTCAGGGAATATTTCTCGGGAACAAAGGATCTTCATGAAAGAGGTGAGATGACTCTGCATCGTATCAATGCTACCGCCACCACATATATTCTCTGCATATTGGGATCTGTTATCTTCCCCGATGTTTTCGGTTCTCGGGTGAACGACAACTACATCCAGTTAGTGGAACCATTATATAAAGTCCGCGAGTACTCTCGGGGCACTGCTTTCGTTGTATACTTGTTGAACGAGATAAGAAAGTATATTAGGGTAGATAAGACTCAAGTCGGAGGGAATGTGTCTCTTCTCCTGGTAATTCAAGGGGTGTAGTTATGGAGCTTTGTTTGTCTTACTTTTCATATACTCAGATATATTCCTATATTGATGCAGGTGTGGATATACTTGCACTTCCCAGAGTTTGCTTATAGCGCTAGCGTGAAAGGGAATTGGGATAAAGACTTTTTGGAAGTAGATACTCCTACAACGGCAAGGGCTAGAGTCAGGAGAAGGACCTCCTTGAGATGAGGCGGCGACTGGAGAACTTGAATACGAAGGATGTTGTCTTTAACTCTTACAAGGAAGTATTTGCGGAAGGAACGTCTGTTGGGTGCCAGGAAAATGTTACCATGGACCTATGTTTCACCCAAGAGGCTATATAATGTACAACCCGACAAGAGTGAGAGGCAATGTGGTGTTGTGCAGGATATCCCTAATGCAACCACATTCAAATTTAACATGGATAAATGTAGTTCCCTTCAGAACGATATTGAGGTTGTCCACGGTCCTTTACCAACTCAAGCTAAGGACCCACCAAAATAATAATAATTTTTTAATTAATTAGGATCCTACCAAGCACAACTAAATACTCCCTCCGTTTTTCAATTATTGAGTTATTTTAAATTTGTACCATTCTTAAGGTTTATGTATTTTTTTTTATTATACTCTTAGGATAATAAAATAGTAAAATTCAGAAATGACTTATCTCCCAAACTATTAGATGGATATTCGTAAACTTTATATCGTTGGAAAGCATTTTAAAACACTTACGTAACAAATATAAACATGATTATCAAATTATAAATTATTTTTTTATAATAATAATAAGTAATTGAAAAGGTGGTTTTAGAAATATTGTGTTGGTTTAATGAAATAGTTCGGTTCCTAAGAAACAAAACTTTGAATCAACATTTGATAAATGGGATATCCGTAGTCTAGAATTAGTGTGTCAAAACTAATGTCTATTTCCCTTAGGCTGTGTTTGGGAGCTGGGTTATCCCAACCTAGTTGGGTTATCACCAATGAAACGGTTAAAAGTGTTTGTTTTCATTTTTATTCTAATCTGAGAAAAGGATAACTAATTTTTCCTTAGTTTCCGAAAGCTAAAATTAAGTTTATGATATTTTCCTACAAATAACATTAAAACTGATTGATCATGAAATTATTGTAAATTAAATTAAAATACTATTCTAGAATATGTTATCCTATTTTTAAGCTTCTAAACAGACTCTTAGTGAACAACGTGTATAAATGGTGACTAACAACATCCACAAGATGAAGATAACTAGCTGCACAGAAGAATTTTTTTTCTTATAACTCGAATTAAATCCTGGTATCCCATAGCCATCCTAGTTGATTAGAATGTAATCTTTGACAGTTAGTCCACGACGTCTCCTTTGATCCCATACCATTAAAATGATTAAACCAGCAAATTAAGGTGAAAACCATTCAAGACTATTGTAAGTTTGTGCATATGTATATCTTGTGGCGGATGATCACAGAATGAACCACAACCCTTGTTTGGTTCCTATTGTATGTGTCAGTGAACTAATAATATCCTTTGGATCGAAATAGGGGAAAAGGGAGAAGGAAAAAGGGGCGGGGAATGGCATGTGATGTCTGAATGTTGGGAACATCGTAAAGAGGGGAGGGTCGTGGCCAGCCAGAGATGATGATAATGATGTCACTTTTGGCCATGTGACTTTCGAATCATCATCATCTTTCTCAAAGATGAGAATATTTTAGAAATAAAAGAAAAGAATTTGATTGGATTTTATGTGTAATATACTTTAATTTACTAAAATCATCGGTCGTGTTTATAGAGTATTTATTTATTTATTTTTGAAAATTTTGATTCGTCAGACAATACCGTTGATACCTAGATGGATAGATACATAGATGTATCTTTATTAAGTTGGTGTTAAGTCAAGGATGAAAAGTGAAAACTCACATTTTGTTTTGTTTTTTGTTTGTTGTAAGAGGATTCTCTAGTGAGCTAGAACAGGCTGTCAATGGGATTGGCCAATTTTCACTCTTCTGTTTTCTTGTGTTTTTAAAATGTGGGTAGTGCTTGGGCGTATGGGGAGTGATAAAAGGTTTGTTGATTATTTTTCAAAGCATAATGCATTTGGGTCAGCAACATCAGCTCCAACAGCCTAGGGGTAGCAGTAGCAATAGGCTCATAAGAAAGAGAGAGAGAGACTTAGATCATGATTAGGTAAGCTATTTATGCTCCACTTTCTTTCTTGTACTACTCACTACATTGTTTTAGAATATTCAATCAGAGATTGGTTGTATGTGAAGACTTTTTCAAAGTCTAGTGAATCTTAGTTTTAATGAATCGGCTGGTGGTGGTTGGTATCGGTAGGCAGTTAGAGACTTACATTGGATGCAAAATTGAACCAAGAAAATATCTACACAAGTTGTAGCAGAAAGATCTGTATCTCTTCACGTCGCGCACTTTGTGGAAGCGCAGTAATCTGTCAATTAAGGACTTTACCCCCTTATCAAGCTTGGTCTAGAATAAGGCTACTGCTCAATTTCTTCATTTTATCTGCACACATTGAACTCATCATATTTCCTTTGTACACTTCATATCAGAAGCAACTTCTAAATTCTAATCCATCATCTTCGTGCTAGAGCTGTTTGGCGTTTAGGATGTCGGTAAAGTTCCTTAGTGCTACAAACTCCGACACAACCTGTAATCACTTTGAATAGACTCTCCGGTCTGTATGATACCCTTGTTCCTCTTATTCAGCTGATGTATTCTGTAGGGCGGTCATCCAAATAGTAGAATCACATTCAGAATAGACAAATGATTTTAGTCAAACAACCTAGTCTGAGTGTAGTAACAACATAGGATGAGCAATGGAAACAAAAAAGGCACTTTAAAAGCACTTTGAACAAACCAATTAAGGAAACCGACCACAGGTAAACACCATATACCTTGGTTTAAAAAAAAAAACTATTTACCTAATCACAGCTATCTTCATATATATCTCAATTCTAAACAACGCAAACTTTACTTCTTACCTCGCAGACTACTAGACACTTTCTTCTTAGAATTCCTTGGAGGCTCCTTTTTGCAGTTTACTGTTTTGCTACATTTTGGACAAAACCAATCCTCCACTGGGATAGATTTCAAAGGAGGATTACAGCAATCAATATGAGTACCCATCCCACACCCTAAAGATCCACTTTCATCACCACATATAAGCATTACATCTTCACGGTCACGAGATCCACAAACTTGGCAAGGAACATCATCACTGTCACTGGGCTCATCGTTAACATCACATGGCGATGACAGTTCGGCAATCTCTTTAGAGCGCATTTCGAGGTTTGCTAATGACTTACCTGCCCATTCATTGGTGTTGTAAAGAACATGCTTATCAAGAGCATAATCAGGTCTGCAAATGTACTCGACCAAGTAATCAACCACTACACATGTGATCTCATTCCTTATGAATTCTTGAACCCACAAATCAGCCTTTGGCATTCCCTGAGTGATAACCGCGAAATCAACTCCAGATTTGAGGAACTTGGTATAAGGAGGCGAAGTTGCAAGAATGGTACCATCACCAGCTTTTACCACACGTTTCAGAGTATCCTATTTCATAATATACATAGAAATAAAAGTAAATCAAACACAATTCCAAGGGTGCTGTTAGAAAAAGATAAATCAAATTTAAAAAGGAATGGATCAATACCAAAGGTGGAGCAATGCATTCTCCATAGATAATAATTCGCATTCCATAAAAAGCACCATGACCAGTCCTATCTTTTAACTGGCGCCACTTGCTGGGAGCCTCTAAGCTAATTGTACCTTCCTCATTAAGGCCAGTTTTAGACCACTCGTATGGCTCTTCCTCCACAAATTTCCCAGCCTGGTTACAAGCAGTTAAGTAATCTGTCTTTAATATCCACCTACAAGGTAGAAATACATCCAATATCAGTACCTACAGCATTTGGTTATAGAATAGAGAGATTCGTAGTAAATTCAAGAATAAAAGCTCTTGTGAACTAGAGACATTGGTTTCAACAGTTTCTGTAGGAAAGATATTGATTTCATACCTGCCTGATGCTGCAGCAGCAAAGAATTTCTCTGTTCTTCGAACTGGGTCTGGGACGATAAAGTGGGTAGCTTGGTATGACCAATTGTGAGAATCTCTGCAACATCGTCCTTTCAAACGCCTAATAACTTGCTGAAACTCCTTTCTCTGTAGACGGTGCCCACTAAGTATAAACAACATAGGTTGAGAGTGTAGGGGCTTCGAAACCCTTCCTGCCTGTATTATATCTGAATCAGTACTAGATTCTGCCTTTTTATTACTCTGCTTACACTTAATATCAGGTTTAGGAACTACATTTTCATGCTCTCCTGACTTTACGCTGGGACGTTTTTTAGCTGTCTTGGTCTGCTTCTCCTCATCTAAGGGCATCTCTGTACTACTCTCCTTGGTCATACTTGCATGACTTAACCTCCTTTTTGCTTCAACCACGGTTCCCTTTTTGTGTTCTGCTGTGTCGACAGTGGAACGTTTTTTTGCCGACTTAGCCTCCTTTAAGTCATTTATGGGTTTCTCTTTCTCGCTCTTCCTGGTTTTGCTTGCAAGACTTGCGCTTCTTTTGGTTTCAACCATCTCTGTCTTCGTCTTATTGATCTCCTTGACTACACTGTCCTTGACCTCCCGAGGTACAACTACTTCTTTCATGGCTGAAACACCATCTTTATGATCCTCGCTTGAAGGAATTTTTACCTCACTGACAGGGATTTCATCTGGACTGGCTTCAGTAACCCTTTTATTAGCCTGCTTTGGTTTTCTTAACGACTTAGATACAACTTTTTTCCTCACATATGTTGCAGAACGTACAGTCGGACCTTCGGTTTCAGTTGTCTTATTCTCCTCCACAGAAGTCGCTTCTCCTGCTGTCTTTACAGATACAGTTCTCCTCTGAAATTTACTTGAAGGATTTGAAACTTCATTTGTCTTCTCCATTTCCAACTTCTCATCATTGACTACATCTTTTGCGGAAGACACTGTAACTTTGTTTGCTCGGTTCGAAGAATGCACTCCTCCTGTCACTTCCTTTGCTTGATCTGCTTTGAAAGTCAACAAATCCTCCTTATTTTTCTTAACATACTCTCTATCTACTCCTGAAATCACTTTCTCACCATCCATCAGTGAACGATAGCTATTTACTTTACTTCCTGAATGCTGAATCTTTTCTGAATTCCCTTTTATGCCTACATCAGCTTTAGATGATAGCTGAGCCACCTCCTGACTAAATGATTTCACAGCACTCTCTTCCTCTGGAGCTTCAGTTTCATCGTCCAAAGCATCACTCATATTCACAGATGAAGGGAACTGATTGGAGTTTTGGTCCATAACTTTGTCCTTATCTCGTGGCAGCCCAATCATCTCTGCTCGTACATTAGACAGCTTCTCCTGCACTGCTTCATTTACGCCTTTCTCTGAAACCAACGAAGACTCACGTGTAGTGGTTGCCTGATCCAAGTTAAGAGTACCTTTCCGTTCCTTAGCACTAGCTGCACCAAGCAGTCTAGAGCCCAAACTTTTCGTTTTTGTCCCTGATCTTGAAGATGGTCCGTTGTTTTTTCCTTTGTTTAAACCTAGGTTGATAGAACATCCAGATTTATCAACCTGTGTCTCAGGTGTTTGAGAATCGGGTGATGAGGCCTTGGTTTCCAGGCCTGCTGATCTGCTAGCTCTGAAATCACCGAAGTCAGGAGACGAAACCAAGTCAGTCTGTCCCAATTCCTTTAATGATGTCTCAGGTGTCTTTGCTACAGCTGGGACTGACATATTTTGCTGCAAAGGAGATGTCAGATCATCAGAAATCATATTTCTTGAAACAGGCGATCCACATTTCTTGGATTTGTTTTTGACACTTGAAGACTTATTTCTTGCCAGTTTAACAGGTTCATTTGCTGAAGAATTCGCAACAGCTCCAGCTGCATGGCTACTATTGGTAGGGGCAGGACTTGGTTTTGTTTCCAGTGCAATACTAATCTCTCCTTCAGGTGTAGTCCTAGCTAGTGTACTTCCTGTACCAGAAGTTATTGAATATGGACTTCTTTTCTTTGGAGATCCTGAGCTTGTACCAGAAAGACCCAGCTTTCTTTTTAGAGTAACCGACTGATTCTTTATAGAGTTCATGTCCACATCCATTTGATGGCTTCTATTGCTCGGGGTAGAACTTGATTCCATCTCCGGTCGAACAATCTCCCTTTCAAGTGTAGTACTTGCTACTGTACCTGTTGTTGCAAAAGCTCTTGAATTAGGACTCCCTTTCTTTAAGGATTCATCGCTCGGACTAGAAACGGACTTCTTTTTCTTTGGAGTCACTGCCCTTCCTTCGAGTTTTGAGTGATGTAACTCTGACTCATTTTTCTGATCTTCAGTATGGCCAAAATCCAAGTTATCCTTGACTTGATCTGATTTTGGTGGCGAAATTCCAAAACCGTCTTTGCATGTGTTTGAAGATTTGGGGCTTGAACAGGAAAGACCCTTTTTTTTCTTTGGAGTCAGTGTACCATCTTTCAGTTTGGAGTGATGTAATCCTGATACATTACTGTGATCTTCAGCCTCCGCATTCTTGACTTGGTCAGACTTTAGTGGTGAGATTCCAAAACCATTGTTATTTGTTTCTGAACCCCCTAAGGTAGAGCTGCGTAAATGACTTGAATGCTCTACAGAGAAAATTGGAACTGGAGAGGTCTTGTGCATTTTTTTCGTATGACTTACAGTAACAGTATTTGTAGCATCATAACTAAATGGTCTTTTACCAGTTTTAGAGCTTGGGGTTTTGTTGCCCATGCTACTAGTATCATCATTGCGATAAGCTCCACTGCTGAGAGAACCAAAGTCCTGCTGATTTGCAACAAGTGGATTTGGAGGTTTCTCAGATCCTATCAGTTTTCCAGCATTAATTGACAATCTACTTTCTGAATCAACATTCTCACTGGTATTAATCAAGCCTTTAACAGTGGATCCATGTAGATGCGCGCTAGATGTTTTCCTCATTGGTGGGGTCAAGCCAGAACCCACTAGATCTGGGCCATCACTTCCCCCTGGCAGCTTAGATGAACTTTCTGCAATATTTCCCACCCTTGATCCCTTTTTACTGGTTTTTGAAGTAACGTTCTGGTTGGTATCTAACAAGCCTTTAGCTGCAGATGTCTGCTTGTTGATGGACCTTTCTCTTACTGGTGTGGCCAAGTCAGAACCCTTTGAAGTTGAAATACCACTACCAGTATGCAACTGAAATGAACTGTCTGTAACATTTTCCACTCCTAACTGCACTGTATCTCTATATTCATCAGTTTCATCTTCAGAATCCTTAGCTTCAGCCTCCATTATCTCTATTTCATGACCACTATGATGAGGAAATAAATAAATAAAGTGGTGTCAGAATAAGAATGATCATGATCAAACCTTTCATCAAATCAATTTGTTCTTGAGAACATAAAATGCTCAAAAAGATTGAAGCCATAAAAACCAAGTATCGGAACAATCAATCAACGCTCCTACCTCTTGTTGTAGTCACATTCTGGAAGTATTTCCCAAGCTTTCAAACTGTAGAACACAATACTTCTGTTAAAAAATCCGATACTAAAAGGAGAAAGACGGCACAAACTATTTGAAATTGTTAGTCGTCGCCATGTAACTGGTTTCCCTCTAACAGATATTATAACTTCCCCATTCAAGATTCAAGTGCATAATCTAGTAAATTTGGAAAAACTAGATATTAATACCAGTCCTCCAACCATCGATGATTGACAAGCTTTATTTTCTGCATTTTCTTTGCAAGATCATACTTCTCACCTGTTTAAGATGTTCATCCACATTCAAATCAATGACTCGATACTGATAGAGAGCTATCTGAAAGGAGCTTAAAATATTTCCTTTTTCGCAATTCCAAAATCATACCCTCAAATTTGTAGCAAATGAGATGAGTGACTTTGTTTGCTACCAAAGGCTTAGAGAAGTTTGCCCCCATCATGCTTACCATCCTCTGCAAAGCAAACCAACAAACAATACAGTAAGACAACCTATGCGGCTAGGGCAGCCAAATTGGTATTGAACTTCCTCCTCTAATGTTCCTATTCCATAAACTAATTCAAAGAGAATGCATTAACATATCTAACAGTTGCCAATTTACCATTATATCTTCACGATCTTGCCTTTGGTATCCTGTCAGGCATACAATAAAAGATTTTGCACCCACAACTCCACTCAAATCTTTTACGGGTCTGTACAAAATCTGCAGAGAAGCCAATAGAAAACAAAAACAAAGCATAATTAGCCACCACACTTCCTACCACCATCAACATCAAACACGCCACCGCACAGAGCTACCCCTACTACACATGCGAGCATCACCACCGCACAACACCACCCCACACAGACCACCACCAACCACGCCACTACACAGTCACCACCCACTACACATGCTACCACCACCAACCACCGCAACAAGTTCAAAGTTTTTAAAACCCTAAGTACTGAAAACAATGTTCAAACTTCACAGCAACATATTGAACAATAGAGATAAATAGAAACAAACATACCAAGCTAGAATCCACTGGCATTCCAACATCGAAACTATGATCAACCCATAACGAGTTCACCACCGATTTCCCATCTTTTCTAGCAATAGCACAATGTTGATCATCCTACACAATCAATCAACCAGTCAATCAGATACAAACCGTTTTAACCAATTTCACTTCACAACTAAAATCAATTTTCAAAAATTAAGAACTAAAAAAATTAGGGCGAAAATCAGTCTTGCTACTTACATAAACAATTTTGTCAACAATAACATGTGTACAAATAGAACCATATTCACCGACATTAACTCCACCACCATTAATAAGTTTAGATTGAACTATAGCTTCTTCTGATGGATTGAATCCAAGAAGAACGAAACGAACTCCATCGAATATTTTAGATTCACTACCCCCTCCACCTCCAAAGTCTTCTACCATCGATCTGAAATTATCGAAAAGAGGTTTTTCAGTTTTTTTTTTTAAAACTTTCGAGGATTTCGGAAATAAAACCCTAGAAATAGGAAAGGCAGAATAGAAAATGGTGGGAATTTCCCCAACAATTAAAATAAATTTGATTTTTTAATTTTATTTCCTTTTTAGTGTAGTGGCGGGAAAAAGGAAAAAATAGCGAAAAGTAAGTAAACACGTGTAAAAAAATAGCAACGTTACGTGGGTTACCAATTAAAAAAAGTGACTACGTGCTGCTAGTGATAAATAATTAAGTTATGTTTGATGTCAAGAAGCGTTAGATTGAGAAAGATGTAAGTCGGTAAGTAATAAGATCATCACAGTAGACCGCGGAGTATTGAAGAATGTACCATTAGCGTTTCCGAGGAAGCTATTCGAAGTTTCACAAAGCAGCGTATTTGGCAAGATTTACGAATTTTTTTCCAGATATATTTCTTTAGTGTAAATGTAATGCGACAGGCAAGTGAACCATACGTGTTCTTCCAATGTTATCAAGGTTGGGCGAATTAATAAAATGCAACATTTTTTATTCTTTTTTTTGATGAACATTGATCATAAGAGGGAGAGGACTGTGTAGAATATGTTTACAGGAGAATCTGCAATTCCAACTACTCCTAACATTGGTCCTCTTGGATGGTAAATGTTACCGAGGAATGGATCATTATGTTTTTAGATTCCTCGAAACTGAAAGTGTTCTGCTAATATTAGAAGCTGGGAAAAAGAAAGGTGCAATTTGAAGTTTGAACCAACTGGACAATCAATAAAATGGGGGAGCAAGCTATGCTCCGTCTGGTTGTGCATCTTACAAGGTGAAACAAAGAACCCATTTTCTTTTTTAATCACTGGTTCTCCTTTCTACGCGCCTTGCACGTCTGAATTTACAATCTTTTAGGGTTCAGTAGTAAAAAGATTACAATCACATATAAATTTATGCAGAGTAATTTAGCTACAGCGGATCTAAGACATTTAAAAGAAAGTAAATTTCCATTTTCCCACCATAAAGGGTGTTTTTCTTTCCTAGGCTACTTTTCTTTCTATACAGTAGTTTGACGTTTTCCAAACCTCAAACTTGGAGGTATATGTAACTAGTTTAACTAAGGAATCAAAGAATCACCAGCTCATCTTCCAGGCAGGTAGTCTAGTTTGCCTGGAGAGCTTCCCACTGAATGTCTTCTGCATACCATAAGAACAAAATATGACCTCCAGATTTTCAGCGGAAATATACAACGGTGTAAGTCAATAAACGAGCAGGGAACAATAGCACAACAAGCAGGTTAATATTTTGTGATGCAACAAATCTACTTAGCCTTTTCAATGACTCTCTCCCGGTCTTCAAGATGACTGAAAACCGTACTTGGTGATCAGAGATATTGCTCTGAGCCACCTCTCCACTCTCAAAGATTCCTTCGTGGTTACCTGATGGTGCAATCAATGTCCACCAAGATTGGCGGCGGCGCTCCCTCCTGGATTTTCTTAATTGGTTTAGTTCTTGACGAATTACATTGCACACTGATCCTAGGTAGGAGTTCATGTCGTGGTCTCTATAAATAGCCCCGTCAGAACCATATGTAGATAGATCACTGAGGATCTCAAGTGGATGTTGTGAGTTTATGAACACATTTTTTGCTGCCTGGAGTTGCTTTTCTGAATCTTTAGAATCTAATAAGGGACAGCTCAAAACATATAAGCCGCTCCCAGATGGGAGAAGATGATGGTGTGGGGAGTGTTTCTCATCTGGTTGTAGGATTAATATATCGCCCATTGGCGAATATAGTAATTTCTAAAAGATAAGTAAAATGTTAGTAATCATGATGTTCTATCCTATATTGGTTTTAAAATCATCAATCATATTGCTGCTTGTAAAGGAAAGGGTGGAGAGAGAGACTAATACCTGGTTTGTGAGACAGGGATGATTTCGAAAGTTGCGATTGACAGCTTTGAGAAGCTTAACCACATCATCAGGGTAACTGCAAGAGAAGGCTCGCGGTACTATGTCTCTGTGTAAGGTAATGGCTTGGAGATGACTCCGAGGCAATCCCAACCTACGAAGAAGCTGGTCACCTCCACACATAATTGATGGTGCACCAAAGGTTATAACAGGAAGTAAAGATGAAAGCGGCACTTCACCACGTAACAGTAACATGATATTTATAAGCAGCGACAAGCTTCCCCCAAGAGAGTGACCAGTGAAACAAAAAGTTGCAGAGTCACCACAAGTCTTCAGATGGGCACGGACTTCTGGCAACATCTGTTCATAGATCCCTTTTGCAGCCTCATAGATACCTCTATGAACTAATACATCTAATCCCTGAGTAAGAAAGAGTGATATTTATTTACTCTGGCAGGCGAAAGAGAAAAATGAAATAAGTTTGGAAAGTACACTGTAAAGTTACCTCAAACTGAATAGGCTCAAATAGTAGATTTGCTTGCCAAGAAGCCAGTGACTCGGGACCCTGAGTGACAAGACATTCAATACCATGTATTAGGTGATCATTATGCATCAGAGTTACCTAAATTCTATAATCAGCCTATATATATATGACATAAATTTGACTTTGTGAGTTTATTTTTTACCTGAATTACGAAAAATCTTGCCCCACTCTGATCGTCGTCACATACGAACCATTCGCATGGTGATGTATGTAGAGAATTCAAGTCCTTCGCTACAGCTTGTTTCATTTCCTCTTTCGCAGCAACTACTGCTGTCAAAGAATTAGTCATGGCTACAAAAGAAGCAACTTCTGCACTTGTTATTTCAGCTTCTTCATTAGTTTCTTTGCTTCCATCAGATGACTCCTCCTTTGTCTCTGATTTAGAGGATTTAAACGGAATGCGAGATTGCAGATAGGAAGCAGCAGAAGCAGCAATATGATAAGCAACTGATGGGCTTACCCTGTAGCCAGTCTTCTTCGTTATATCCTCCTCCTTAACCTCGTTTTCTATTGTATGTTCTGCATCTTGAACATCCTCTGAATTTGGCTTTCCAATAGCTTCAATAGAATTTGCTTTAATCTCTACTGACGAAGTAACATAAAGCAATCCTAGTCGTCTCAACAGATTCTCTGGCTGATACAAAACAAAAATTTCTCCATGAAACAAAAACCAACGCAGAAATAACAGTAACTAGCAAATCTGTAAAGTTTCAAACAGGGTAAGCAAATCTTATACAATGCAGATCACCAACCCAAACATTGGATATTCAAAGGAGTTAACTGATTTGCGCTGAGGCAGGTCTGAGAATAGTATGGAGAACAAGATACTGTTTGCGCCAATGCAGGCCTGGGCATATATTGGGCGCCAATGGTGCAGGGAGAGCCAAAAGATATTTGCATATATACAATGCAGATCACCAATTAAATTTTCATTGGCGATGAAAAATTTCCCCAATTTAGTTTTGTTCAGATCAAAATCAAAAGTTCGATGACAAAATAGAGTAAATATTTTCTGAGAGGGTACCTTAATTTTAGGTATAGAATAAGCTAATTTTCCCAAATAAGACATTTGAGCATATAATTTAGCTTCAGATAACGTAACTTTCCTCAGCAATTTCGAGAAGGAATCTCTATCAAATTCTACAATTTCTTCACTACCTCCTATACCAATTTCAGATCTTTCGTCTTCAGAACAAGAACAATCCCCAAATTCTTCATCATTTATAGATGAATCTTCATCTTTTTTGTACTCCTTCTCAGTTTTAGATCTCCATAAAGACCTAATTTGTAAAATCTTTAAAACCCAGTTTCCACGTTGCTCCTCTGTACGTATTGGTTCGTTTTCCCCTTCAATTTCTTCTTCATTTTCTTCTTCTCGAATCAAAATAAGTCCATTTTTATCATCTAGGTTTTCATGATTAGCTCCGTTTTCATTACCTCCTCCTCCTCTGGTCCATAGAGATTTCAAGGGTTTTGTGAATGAAAACCCATTAATGGGTGTAGAATCAGAAGAAATCGAAGAAGTAGAAGAAGAAGAAGATGAACGGCCTAATGCACTAAAGCGCGCCGTATGTGTTCGAGTCTCGACATTTGCTACACCACCGAAGGAATGGATTCCATGAATCATCCCTGTTTTGAAACAGAGACCCTCCATTCTTTCTTTATTTTTCTCTCTCTAGATTTCTCCGTCCGGAAGAGATACAGAGAGAGTGATATTTTGAATGGAAATAGTTAACTTGCAGACAATAGGTATATGGATTTAACGTGCGCCAGAATATTGGGAGAGGAGAACAAGGACGGAGAAGGAGAAGGAGAAGTGAGAAGAAGGTGGTCGTGAGCATTTAAAACAGTACCAGTTATTTTGGCAAGTAGCAGTTGAGAGATTAAAACGTAACAAGTTACCCCGAGAAAATGATTTTGCGTTGTTTATTTGAAGTTTTGAACAGACAAGTTTGTCCCGTTTGCAATTAATATTAATACAGACTTTTGTTAGGTTACATCGAAAAGAAATTGCTGCCACATGGT
Source organism: Papaver californicum (assembly GCA_023531435.1). NCBI lineage: Eukaryota > Viridiplantae > Streptophyta > Magnoliopsida > Ranunculales > Papaveraceae > Papaver > Papaver californicum. The sequence continues at coordinate 788,131 of JAJJMC010006817.1, forward strand.
GTAGCCTGTTCCACCAGTTTGGCTTTTCGCCGCTCTATGTGTTTTTTTAGCGAGAAAAACGGTTCAGTCCAAAAAGTGTTCGGTATACACTAATCCAAGGACATATGGATCCCAGCATAAGAATTCCTCGTAATGGTAAGAACAAACTCAGATGTAAACACATTCATAATGATAATTTTACTATGAAATCAGCTTACAAGGTCATCCAAACTCCATCAGCAACACTAGCCATAATCATTTGAATTGGAAAAGTCTTTAGAAGAATAAACTACCTCCTAGAATCATTCATTTTATATGGAAATGTTTGCAGTAATGTCTCCTCATCATAAATAGATTTAGTAGATTTATTCCTAATATTAACAGTAATTTCTCTTTTTGTGATAATAATCTTGAAACTTTACAATATTTATTTTGTGAATGTAGTACCGCTAGAGATATCTGGAAAGCTACTGATATTAACATTGTTGATTATCTGGATGGAACTGTTATATATGATTTGCTTATGAACGGTTTTCTTCAGGCATGAAACATCTTTTCTAATATTTCTATTAGGAAAGAAAAAATTGTTGTAGGCCTTTAGCAAATATGGAAAGCTAGATGCTCACTGGTTTTTGAGAATGTGCAGGTACAAATTACTCATATTGCAGGGAAAATAAACGAGGAGTTTAATAAGTGGGGTAGACAAATGAATAATCAAGAGAGTTCTTTTCCTATAAGGGAAACATCTATTCCAAATTGGAAAACTCCAACAATAGGGGAACTAAAAATAGATTTTGATGCAGCATATATTAAAGAAATTGGACAATCTGGAATTGGACTAACCTGTCGTGACTTTGCAGGATTTTCCATGGAGTTAGATGCATTCCGGGACTGCAATAGATGCTGAACAAGCTGAAGCAAATGCATTATTAGAGGTTATCAAATGGGCAATAAGATGAAGATAAATAAATTTCACTTGGAGGGGGACAACATGAATGTGGTGATGGCATTTAATGGGAGCAGAACCGCAGTTCACTAGATACATAACCACCTCATAGGAGATTGCATTTACTTATTTCAGTATTTTGAGACTTGGAAGTGTGGTTGGATTCCAAGATATGCAAATAATATGGCACATAATGTTGCAAAACTTTCTTTAGATTTATATGGTAAAACAGATTGGATAAACTCTTTTCCAGAGAGGATTGAGAATAGTATCCAATCAGACAATGCTCAGCTTCAATCATCAATAAAGTTGATTTTTCGTATTAAAAAAATGACATACAGATCAGTTCTCTGACTATTTGAAAAGAGGTAAGGACAAGCTTATTATCCGCAAGCTTAACTTATTGCACACGAGTGAGCAATCAGAAATCGCTTATAACTAATTCATTTAATAAGAGAACGGAAAATAAAAACTATAAAAAATTCTTTCTTCTTCATCATCTTTAACCTAGATTTGTTCGGATTTATCGGACCGTAGATCTAGGTAATATTTATATAAATGTCTCATACTAGTATTTAATTATTATATCTATAATAAACTATAATCCCTATTTAGATGATTATCATAACTTTTTATATATTTTATTTTCTTATATGATAGTATGTTTAGGTAATTAGATTATTTATTATATATTTTCGTAATAACTTTATATAGTCTTCAAGGAATTTATATCGATTGTCACACTCGTTTCAAACATATATCCGAGGGCGATCTATATCGGCTTGACGTAGATTTACATGTTTATGAAGATCCATGGTTACGAGATATGATCGTGATTTCGGTGTATAGTGCAAATCACTCCTCTATAGGAGCATTTATTCTTAATACATAAAGTTTCTCAATGAAGAAAATTAAAGAAAATTTCAAGTGGTGGAATCTGAATCATCACATCATCCCTAAATCGATCTCCTTAATAAAATACATGTATTTAATATTTTTTATTTATTCATGTATCTCAATTTATATGTACTTAATTGGTGCAAACAATCTTATTTAATATATGAAATTATGAGAATTTCTCTAGTTCCTTCCAAAAAAAGGGAAAGAGAGAGAACGACACGTATTTTTATCTGAAATAAACTGAAAAGAAAAAATAGACCAAAACCTAGATTTTTGTATTTACCATATTTAATTTGTCCTAGGAATGTGAAAGAAAGGAAAAATAATAGAACAAAAAAAAAGAAAAACAGAAAAACAGAAAAACTAACTAAGATTTTGTGTGGACTGTCGTTGAAATCAACAAAAATCAGAGAAGAATCAAGAGAATAAATCTAACAAATCATAGAAAAGTAGATAGAAATCTTAAGAAGTTTGATAAATACAGTAGCAATTGTTAGTACTTAAAAATTACTCTTAAGCAAAACAATGTACTGTTGAAGTATTTTCTTTAGATTCGGAAATCAAAATCGTACATGACAAGCCTAAACCACGATAGCAGTCGTTCCGTCCTGCTTCGGTCTCAAGGAGAGAAAATGGGTTGATCTTAGGGGAAGGATTAAAAGAAAGTTGAAGGAAATAAGTATGATGAAATGTGTGTAGAAATGATGAACTATTGGAGAAAATAACAGAGCTTATGAGAATAGTAAGCTTGTTGTGTTTCTGAAATGGGATAAGTATCTTATTTATAATAGTTGGTAGCAGACACTTATTCTTGTAAAGTAGTGGAGGTAGTGAAGAGATGGAGAGGTGGAAGTCATGGGGATAATGGTATAACCGCCTTGGAATCTTCGAGAAATTACTCCATTAACTGCTTCAGCCTTACCACTATTTTGTAACTTTCTTATCATGTGGTGTTGCCACGCCACATGTTGCTGTGACCACCATACCAAAACCCCATGAAGAATCCCCCCATGTAGTTGTTTTGATTTCTCGTAAGAGTTAGTGCAGTCATGGATTCTAAGTTTTGTTGTAACAGAATGTTTGTGCTAGCTACAATGATGTATATGAGCGCTACAAGCTTGACCTTGGTGTTGCTAGTACCTACAAATGTCATGGTTGTAGTCTAAGTGATGGTGCAAGCATGAAGCGTCAGAGAAAAGAGAGAAAATAGGGAAAATGGGTGAAGGCTTAACAAGGCGTCAAGGCTGACGCTTGTGCTCGCGCTTAGGTTGATGCCGGTATTAGCGCTAGCGCTATTGCTAGCAGCGGTAAACTTGGAGTTGGTGCTAGCGCTAGCACTGCTAGGGCTTGTTTGGCGCGTGCTTTGTTAACTTTTTGGCTTTTTTGGATTTTGTCTTTTTGGTTTTTTTCTAGCCTTTTTGGCACATGTCTGTGCTACTCGTTGGTTTTGGGTGTGTGGCTAGGGTTCACTAAGGCTGGCACTTTCTAGTGCCATACCTGTGCACCACTAGCTTTGGCATCCGTTAATGTCGTGGCCATATTTATGGCATGTTTAGTGTTTCTCAATTGTATAAGATTTTTATAACTTGAGATAATGCTTGATGCGACTCTGCAATTAGATGGTATGCATGTAATTAGCGTTTTTATTTAGATATGGCATAACCTCTATTCTGAATGTTCATAATTTTGTATAATCAGTGTTTTTTGATTAGCACAAATAGTTTTTGTAGATGCACATGAAATAACGAGGGTTTAACTAGGTAAAGCCCTGAAATTTTGAAAGTGCATAAATGTATAAAGAGATACAGAGCTATTGCATCTATGAGCTAAATATGCATTCTCAATTCTCTTGCGGAATGTCAGATAACAATATGTACTTATAATTCCGATGCCCTGTCAGAAATGTTTTACATATTTATTTCATGCTTCTGCAGTTGAGCAAAAGCATATTACAATTTTCTCCCTTCTCAAAAATCCACCATCAACATTAGGTCCCATGCTTAACGTGGAATGGTAATGTTTCGTGGTAAGCTCTAGATGGTGGTATCAATACTAGGGAATTTTCAAATAAATAGTATTTGTAAGACTAGGAATGATCACTCATTTTTTCCTCTAATATTGCAATAGTCTTGTTATGTCAGCACATGTCTGTTGGGAAGAAGTTGACTCATCGATACCTGAGGCGCTAGTTGTAGCAGCTACATGCGTTTTTTGGTAGAGCAAGGGTAATCGTCCATACAAACAAAACAAATAGGGGGGTAATGACCACAAATTTTATTGTGCTGGAGGCGTATATGAGCTGTATCTGCACGTGATGAACTGGTCACCTAGTGAAGCCTGTCACCTCCCTCTTGACAACGGTCGGTTTTGGAGCTTTGGTCAGCAGTCATGCTCAGGTCCACTCTCCTCGGGATAAATTTCAGAAAATTCTACTTATTTTAATTTTAGGGTTTCCCACCTTTGTCTATTTAAACAAGCGTACGACTATAACCATTTTCACTTTCATACTTCTCCAGATCTTTGAATAACATCACTTCATCACTGCAACATGTATGATGATAATGGTAGCTCGAACCAAGGTACCTCTTGTGTTAAGCGTACCACTTTGATTGCAAGTCCAGTAAGTTTCTCTTCTCTCCCCAGCTTTCATATGTATATGATAATTATGGTGAAAGCTTGAACATGATTTGATTATTTTTTTAACTTTTTTTTAGGTTTCTCGGGTTAAGAAGGTACCACAACGACGTGTGAAAACTAGGAGTATCAGAGGTATAGTAAGATTGTTATCTTCCCATCTGAAACCGTTCTTTCTTCCATCCCCCCCCCCCTTTTTTAAAAAAAAAAAACAACACATTCATGCTTGTTTGGTTGTAACATGAGATAGAGATTGGAAATGTTGAAGTTAAGGAGAATGAAGAATTCATACCACTGAATCGCCGAACACATTCTTGTGAATACTGACTTGAGTCTTCCCGTTCATGATTACCCCAGCGCTAGGCTCCCCTTTGAGTTATGAATGAAATCCTTATCTCGGAAATATGAAGTAGTGGGAGGATTTGTCGTGCTAAAACGTCATGTGGACCTCTACACGAAAATATGGGAAAAGTACGGGCATATTGCTACAACAGAGCTGGTGAAGAGTCATACTCCTATTCTCGTAAAAGCTGTTGCAGGACTCCTTCCTGTTATTACTGAGATGGATGGTGCGCTTCCGTATACGGTTACAGACTTGTAAATCCAGGAATAGGATGAGATGTTGACTATTTGTGAGGGCCTCCATTTCAACATAAACTGGTTGCGTCAGCATTTGGAGAGTGTCAAAAAGGCTCATGCTGTGGCTTTGGAAGAAGGAAAAGCCTTGAAAGAAGAATCCTCCAAAACTGAATAAATGGCCTGAGATTCACAGACTCGTTTAGAGAAGTATGATGAGAGATTGGGGAAATTACACCACCGCAATTACCCTCTACTCAGAGATCTGTTTTAGGCTATAGGATAAGTAGCAAAACATTTTATTTTTTTTTGAGTAGTTTGAATAAAGAATGTTTCAGATGAATGTAGTGGGCTTTGAATTTTGATAATTCAAATATATGTTTTGAAGTTATATTGAACTTGTGAAAGCAAAGGTATTTTTAGGCTTAATATGCCTTGAGCCACTTACCATTAATGACCATCCCTACAGCTTCTCCATTCATATTAACCAGCTTGTAATACACGCTCAGCATGGCTTTGGAGATAACATAAGGCCCTTCCAATTTTGGAGTAAATTTCGGAGCAGACATATCTTGTCGAATATGCTTAGATGTCCTAAGTACCAGATCTTCTACTTGAAATACCCGTTGTTGTACTGTCTTATCATACGCCCTAAAAATCATTTTTCGATAAGTCTCTGCATATTTTTCTGTTTTGGCTCGTCTAGATTCGAGTACGTCTAAATCCGTTACTCGAGAATTGGGTATTTCGGACTCATCCCAATAAACTCTGCTTGCTGCTGCGAATCTAGATGATGGGATTTTAATCTCTGCAGGTAGAATTGGATCGGACCCATATACAAGAGAATATAGTGAGGTCCATGTAGAACTCTTTGGAGAGGTTCTGTATGCCCATAAAGCCATAGGCAACTGTTCGTGCCATGTTCTTGGATGGTCATAAACAGTACGACTTAGGATTCTGATGAGAGTTTTATTGGTGCTTTCGGCTTGCCCATTTCCTTGAGGGTAGTACGACCTGGAAAATACCTGCTTGATGCTATAAATTTTGAGCAATTTTCGCACACATTTATTTGCAAATAGAGTACCAATGTCTGTTACGATGTGCTTTGGCACTCCAAATCTGCATATAATGTGTTCTTGATGAAGACCGTCATAGTTGCTCCGGTCGTGCTTCTGAAAGGTACAACTTCGACCCATTTGGTGAAGTATTCCGTGGCAGTGAGTATATACTCATGTTTCTTTGAAGAGGATGGATTGATTTTGCCAATGATATCCAGTGCCCAGCCGTAGAATGGCCAAGGGCTGCTTACCGAGTGAAGAGGAAGGCAAGGTGTGTGATTGAGATTGTCGTGGATTTGATATTGATGACATTTCTGAACAAACGAAGTTGCACCGTCCCCATGGTCATCCAATAATGTTTTTCATGGACTTGAAGAAATAATTTTCTCTTGTCCTGGTGTTCTCCTTCATGCACTTCTTTCAGGATGGTCTGAATATCTTCTTCTGCCAGACACCGCAGCAGATCACCGCCAAAGATCTTTCGGTAGAGTATTCCTTCGTGAAAGATAAATCTTTTGGATTTTCGGATCAAGCGTGCCGCTTCTCGTTTTTCTTGAGGTGTGATATTATCTCAAAGGTATTTGATATATGAGTCCCGCCACTCCCCAGCATTGTGTATATTCAGTATTTCTGATTGCTGTGGATGAATTTGACAATTGGATCAAGATCCTTGCAATAATCGGGATTGGGCCTCCACGGTGGGCCAGTAATACCCAAGACATTGGAGACATCTATATAAGGTTACCACTAGTATCTGACCGTACATCTCACGGTGTACTTGATTAACTCTCCCTTGTGTTTCATCAACCCCAAGATATCTCGACAGAGAGCCATCTGAATTTCTATGATATAATATTCCATGTAATAGAAAAAAATGTTTTCACTCTTTAAGACTGACCTTCCTTTGGCTATGTGAATTGCTAAGCTCTTGGATAATATGCGTCCTCCAGTCGTTGGCTTGTTCTTCTTCAGGCTTGTTCATCCATGTCGAGGGCATGTTAAATCTTTGTCCAATGAGGGTTGCCTCCGAGTCTTCATATTGTAGTTTCGAGGCTAGATTTTCCAAGCAATCAACGTGTCTGTTGTTGGTGCGCCCCGTATGTACGATTGTTGCCTCAGCAAAGTTGATTGGTGCATCATTTGCATTATTTGGATACTCTAATTCATTGGTTTCTTGTTACTTTTCATATCATTATGCTTTGACTTTGTTTGTTTATGAGTTTCTTAGGAGTTTGAAGTGTATTCAACCAAAGAAGAAGAAAGGAGTTCATTACGACACAAAATGAACAAGGAAGTCAAGTTCTGCCAATGGAGAAAGGACAAATACCGAATTCACATAATTCAAATCCAGGATTTCTTAATACCATTTTGAAGAGAACGAGAAGACGAATCCAACACAAAAAGAATTAGGTCATTTGGAGTTCGTATGAGGAAGTTATGAGCAAAATAGCCGAAAGAAAATAATAAAACACTCAGCATCACAATCGGGAGATTACAAGGGAAAATAACCTACCGATTGTAAGCGATTTCGGGTACAGGAAAAATTCGTTTTTGAGCTCCAACAATCGGTAGTTTACACGGAAAGCGAGCCTACCGATTATGGCACATTTTGGGTACAGGAAAGTTATATTTTGAGCCCTTACAATCGATAGTTAAGGAGGGGGTCTTGCCTACCGATTATGACTCGATGGGAGGCACTTCTAAGACACGTTTTTGACTTCCAAACAAGGTGTCATGGTCTCATTAGGACTCTAACACCTAGATATGATGGATACTATATAAAAAGACTTCCATAACCCTAGAAAGAGAGCTTGGACACTTTTGGAGACTTGAAAACACAAGGAGAACAAGAAGCTAGGGCTTGGAGTTGCGATTGATCATCACGATTTCTAGGGTTTGATTTACTTGTTTTTCTTGATTATTTTCCATGGATTTTTAGAAATACATGATGAACTAAACCTTTCTTATTGGTTAGAGATGTATTCCTAAGTTGGAAAACATGTTTATTAATTGAAGTATTCATTCTCATATGTTCATAATCTCTTCAATATTGCTTATGTTCTACCGTTTATAACGCCTTGTATGATGGATTGATTGTTTGTTTAATTCGCGAATTAGATGAGCATGCATTGACATCTATATCTAAATTAGGGTTTGAGATCCGGAATTTTCGAAAGATCCTTGTTACAAGTAGCATAACATAGTTGTTAATAACGGGATGTTACCAGCAATTATGTGTACAAGGCGTGACCTAGGTTAAATCCGAGTGGCTCTTGCGCCGGATTGCTTAGAATAACCTCAACTCACAAAGACCATTTCTTTCATTGGTTTAAACTTAAGTGGCTCTTGCGCCAAGTTATTCGTTAAAAAGGATTCAAAGAGTGGCTCTTGCGCCTTTGATGATAATAGGAGTTTTGCCGGAGTAAGCCTGCGATAGGATGCTTTAGGGTTATTGATATTGAGAGTGCATGAATGTTGAGTATGATTTGGTTGATAACATGTTGGAATATGGAAGATGAACTCTCTAACCAATGTTCTTTATCTTTGATATTCGTTTTAATCTATTTGTTTTAGCATAATTTAGTTATAATCACAACCAAAACCCCCTGTTTACATAAGCAATCGAAAGTAATTAACAATCACCTGCCTCTCTGTGGGAACGAACTTGTTATTATTACTATACTTTAATCTATATTAGTGAAGTAAGAACTTGAATTAATTTTTCTTGGCTGACAACCGACCAAATTTTGGCGCCGATGTCGGGGAGCCATAGCGGATTGTTATTTGTTTTTGGTTTCTTTTTTCTTTTTTAGTTTTATTTCTGATTTTTTTTTTCTAACCTAGTTTTGAGAATCTTGTTTCAGGTACTTGTATTCCATGTATGGTGCACAAGATCAAGCTTATAATGGTAATCAATTTGGTTTTCAATCTCAACCCTATGACAGTTTCCAACCATACGGGGAGTATAATCACAACCAATCCTTTGGTTATGACCAATATTCAACGTACCCTTTTAATTATTCTCATACATGCCAATCTCCTTATAGTAGGTATGTAAATGAACAATTACAAGGAGGGGAGGATAATTATGCTTGTGATGGTTTACTAAATCTACTCTTTATCGTAATTATGATAATTCACCTATTCAACGGGAGGAGATAAGGTTTAGAAACTCTACCACAAGTAATGGTGTAAGACTACCAAGTTTTAAAGAACTTCATAGAAGGTTTGAGCAATTGATAGATGAAGGGGCATCATGTGCAGAAATTCTAGAAGCTAAAATAACTTTGAGAGATGAACGTGAGCGACGTTATTCTATGAGATACGATGATGATTTTGAACCTTTTGAAAATCCTTACACCAGCGATGACGTTATTCCAACTCCGAATCTGATTTTTGATGATAATTTTGTAGTTAACTCCATTCTTGATCTTAATAATGATCATTCACTCGTTCAAAGGGAAGAGTCGTGTGCAAGAGATTCTATTGTAGTTAATAGTGGAAAGCGTGTGAATTTCAGAAAACTTGCTCAGAAACTATACAAGTTGGAAGATGACGGAGCCCCGGAAGAGCTTCTCGAAGAAATTAGTAGGACCATTCGTATGGAATTTAAACGACGTTCTGATAAAGGTTGGGAAACCGATGAAGATTATGATTACGGTGAGTATGAAAACGAAGAGGAGTATGTTGAGAATGAAACCGAATTGAGCAATAGTATGGAAGACCCAATTGAACTTGCCGAGGATGATATTGATAATGTTGATGCAGAGATTCTTGTTGAGGCAGAAACTAATGAAGAAAGGTTAGAAAGTTTGATAGAGGACCACAATACACAAGAGGTAAGTAATTCATTAGAAATTTTAGAAAAAGATAAGGGTCCCATAATTCAAGAGACTTTAGAAGGTTTGATTGAACCTTTGCTTATTGATCATTTTCCTTTACCTCGTTTTGGCTTGAATGTATGTGCTTCAGAAGTATTGTTGAGTGACTTTGCTTCTAAATATCCATTCTTGGAAATATTTGATTTTCATACTATGCAGGTTAGCAAAGAGGAGTCTATAGAAGTTCCCGAATTCTATGTTCTTTATCCACTTCCGAGTGTAGAAAAGACTAAGTGTGGAGGAAACTTCTATCGAGTGATAACTTCACTATTATTTTCTTGTACTAATGTTTGTGTAAAGTTAATATTTGCAAGGCAAATTTTTCTACGGGTGGATCCCCAAATTTTCAGATTGTTGATCTATGGGCGACCAGACAGTCGGGCTGAAGACGTTAACCTAAGCGCTAAATGGGAGGCAACCCATTGGTTTTTTATTTCTATCTTTCTCTTTTGATTTTTTTTTTCATATCATGTTAGGATTTCCCATCTTGATTTTACACTGAGGACAATGTAAATTTTAAGTACGGGGGAGTAATTAAGCATATAAAGTTTTTAGTATTTGCTTTTGTAGGTAGAATTTTAAATTTTTTGTACATATTTGCATGAAAACCTTCAAATTTTAAAGATTTTAGAGTCACTTAGTATACTTCTATCTACGTTTACATACGGAGTTCTAACCGAAACAACTGAACTTAGAAGTATTAGAGAACTATATTCGGAGTGCTTAGTTGTTGAGAGGCTAGAGCTGACAAAAATGGACTTAAACTGCCGATAGAGAATAAAATATTAGAAGGGTTGATAATTCAATACCCATTAGTGAGGCACCAAACCTTCAATTTTCCGTTTAGAGTGTTTCATCTGCACAAATTCCGGGTAGAATGATGAGCTACCTAACCTCGCACCAATTTCAGCACTACTTTTTGATCTCTTGAGTGCTATTTCTATCAATTATGAGGGTGCCATCAGAATTGGTAACTCTATCTTGTAGTCTTGTTTGCAGTTGGCACCATTCTCTCGATAACAAAAGGTCCATAGAAACATATCATCATCAACAAGCGGAACATCAAAAATTTGAAGGAAAGTTGAAGATAGTCAAGGTTTACAAGCAACTGTTCAAGAAAGAACAAATTTCATATCAAAGTAAAGCAACAATACAATTAGCAGAATTATATATACATGTTGAAGACTTATGTACAAAAGTGAAAGAAATCAAAAGATGTGAGTTAGTGAAGTTCATGATATCAAGGCAATACAAGTTGTGAAGAATCAAGTGGTAAAGTCTTTATCCCACGACCGTAGTAATTTCATCATTTATTTTTCAGTCTACATTTTGAAGTAAAAAAATAAATAAATGATTATCATTGCTTTATTGTATATTTTCTTTTGTATTCATTCAATAAGGCCGTGGGGAAGAAGAAATCTATAAAGAAGTTTCAAACAACAAGAAATTGAGAAAAAGAGTTATAAATTGTCAAGGTTCTACGAAGTTTAAGAGTTCATCATCAACATTTGAAGACCGAAGACGTTTCTATTGAATGCTGTGAGACTGGTGCTGATTGCCGATCGGGTGAGAAGGTGAGTAAGCATTCTCATCCTCGCATAGTGAATGATTTCATTTATTAGAGGTCACTAGAAAAACAAAAAATGGTTCTTTTTCGTCCCACATTCTATGGGATAACATCTTCATATGATTCGGAAGGTTACCTTTCCTTCCCACCATTCAACGTGTGCAGGATTTTTATCTTCATTCCTGCCTGCATATATGTGAGAACCATAAAGTGCGTCTTTTGAGTGTCAAATTCATAAAATCCTGTTGGTGAAGCAGAAACATTCGGTCGCTCTCAAACTTGGATTCTTTTATATGGTGGTTTTCTCCTAACTCAAGGGTTAACCATGAGAATAATGTTATTTATACTTCTAACTTCTTATTGTTAGTGTGCAGAAAATTTATGTCTTCGTAGCTCTTTGGATGCATGTGCTCTGTAATATTTGAAGTTGGAAATTAGGTTTTACGGTTATACCTCTTGTAAACCCTCAGGAGACTATAACTCGTCCACTAGGGACACCTAGGGGTTTAAAGGCTTGTTACACATGCTAAGTGTAACCGTATCCTCAACTAAATGGAGTTGTTGTAGTTTAGGTTAGTTTAGATTTATAGTTTGCTCGAGGACTAGCAAAAGGCAAGTGTGGGGAATTTGATAGGTGCATTATTCGCATTATTTGGATACTCTAATTCATTGATTTCTTGTTAGTTTTCGTATCATTATGCTTTTATTTTGTTTTTTTATGAGTTTCTTAGGAGTTTTGAAGTGTATTCAACGAAAGAAGAAGAAAGGAGTTCATTACGACACGAAATGAACAAGGAAGTTAAGTGCTGCCAATGGAGAAGGGAAAAAGTCCAAATTCAACTCATTCAAATCCAGGAGTTCTTAATGCCATTTTGAAGAGAACGAGAAGACGAAGCCAACTCAAAAAGAGTTAGGTCATTTGGAGTTTGTATGAGGAAGTTATGAGCAAAATAGCCGAAAGAAAATAATGAAACACTCAGCATCACAATCGGGAGTTCACAAGGGAAAATAACCTACCGATTATAAGAGATTTCGGGTACAGGAAAACTTCGTTTTTGAGCTCCAACAATCGGTAGTTTACACGGAAAGCGAGCCTACCGATTATGGCACGTTTTGGGTACAGGAAAGTTATATTTTGAGCCATTACAATCGGTAGTTAAGGAGGGGGTCTTGCCTACCGATTATGACTCGACGGGAGGCACTTCTAAGACACGTTTTTGACTTTCAAATCAAGGTATCATGGTTGCATTAGGACTCTAACACCTAGATATGATGGAGACTATATAAGAAGACTTCCATAACCCTAGAAAGAGAGCTTGGACACTTTTGGAGACTTGAAAACACAAGGAAAACAAGAAGCTAGGGCTTGGAGTTGCGATTGATCATCACGATTTCTAGGGTTTGCTTTACTTGTTTTCTTGATTATTTTCCATGGATTTTGAGAAATCCATGATGAACTAAACCTTTCTTATTGGTTATAGATGTAGTCCTAAGTTGGAAAAAATGTTTATTAATTGAAGTATTCAATCTCATATGTTCATAATCTCTTCAATATCGCTTATGTTCTACCGTTTATAACACCTTGTATGATGGATTGCTTGTTTGTTTAAGTCGCTAATTAGATGAGCATGCATTGACATCTATATCTAAACTAGGGTTTGAGATATGGAATTGTCAAAAGATCCTTGTTACAAGTAGCATAACATAGTTGTTAATGACGGGATCTTACCAACAATTATGTGTAGAAGGCGTGACCTAGGTTAAATCCGAGTGGCTCTTGCGCCGGATTGCTTAGAATAACCTCAACTCACAAAGACCATTTCTTTCATTGGTTTAAACTTGAGTGGCTCTTACGCCAAGTTATTCATTGAAAAGGATTCAAAGAGTGGTTCTTGCGCCTTTGATGATAATAGGAGTTTTGCAGGAGTAAGCCTGCGATAGGATGCTTTAGGGTTATTGATATTGAGAATGCATGAATGTTGAGTATGATTTGGTTGATAACATGTTGGAAGATGGAAGATGAACTCTCTAACCAATGTTCTTTATCTCTGACATTCGTTTTAATCTATTTGTTTTAGCATAATTTAGTTATAATCACAACCAAAACCCCCATGTTTACATAAGTAATCGAAAGTAATTAACAATCACCTTCCTCTCTGTGGGAACAAACTTGTTCTTATTACTATACTTTAATCTATATTAGTGAAGTAAGAACTTGAATTAATTTTGCTTCGCTGATAACCGACCAAAAGTGAGTTAAAAGCTTTTGTGCCTCATCTCTATACGGGGATAGTGTTTCTTCCTTGAAAGAATATACACCATTCATCTGCTTTACTAGTAACTTCGAGTCTCCTCTTATTTTGAGACGTGTCGCTCCAGCTTGCTTAGCTAGTCCCAATAGAAAAGCTTCATATTCAGCAGATTTTGTTGGTGCATTTGTAGTCCATCTTCAACGAGTGTGAGAACACTTCACCAGTTGGTGAAACTAATTCGACGCCGGCTCCTCATGTTTTATTGCGTACGTCTTCATGAGTCATAGTATTATCTTCCACTGAAAAAGCTACAAGTAGGTCTGTGAACGCTTGTCCCTTTATCTTTTTTGGTGATATACATGATATTCGAACTCTGACATTTGTAGCAACCATTTTGCCGCTCGTACTATAAGAGCAGGTTTTGATAGTAAAAATTTTATGGGATCATCCTTAGCCATCAACACCACTCTATTTGCAAGTAGATAATGCGGAAACTTCTGGATGGCATGCACCAAGGACAAGAATGATATTTTAACCTTGGGGTATCTCAGCTCCGTATCTCTTAATATATGACTGAGATAGTAGATGGGACGTTCAGTCCTTATGTCGCTATGGCCACTTCATTGAAGGCCGTGAGAGGAGTAATGGTTTCCCGGAGGTGGAGATTTCATAACGGCTGGTGATAACAGTAATTATTGGAGATTTCCACTTGCTTGTGCATCATGTCGTGAAAAATTACCGTCATGGATCTTTGGTAAGTAGCGCCGACGTTCTTCAATCCAAAGGGCATCACTGTGTAATAGAAGTTCCCGATAGGAGTTCGAAACACGGTTTTTTCAGCATCATACTCGTATATCTTTATTTGATTTTAGACAATATAGCCATCCATGAATGAAAATATGCCATGTCCAGTGGCATCTACGAGCATGTCGATGTTTGGAAGAGAAAAGTCATCCTTGTGACAGGTTTTGTTCAGGTTCTTTAAGTCCATACATCATCTTATTTGTCCATTCTTCTTCTTGATGAAGACAACATTGTCCAACCATGTGGGGTGTTGGATTGGCTTGATAAAGCCTGCTGTCAACAACTTATGAATTTCAATCTTGATTTTTTCCTCAATTTCATGCCTGAACTGTCTAAGTTGTTGTTTGACTGGCTTGGCGTCAGGTGCGATGTGTAAGTGGTGAGTGACTAGTTTGTAGTCCAACCCTAGCATTTTTCGTAAGTCCTGGAAAAGACGTCTTGATATTCCTTGAGTAGACTGATAAGCCTTACTTTTTCTTCTGGTGACAAGGCTGAGCTGATTGAAACTGGTCGTGGATTCTTTTCCGTTCCTAGATTGATGGTTTCAAGCGTGTCAGTCGTAGCATCTGTACCATCTTGTAATTGTTGTGGCGCGTCTTGAACCTCTTCATGACATTGCTCCTCACTGTGGCTGTATATCTGTGGGCGGGGAGACTCTTTGCATGCCTCTCATGTTAATTGCTAACAATGATTACGGAGGTAGACTACTCTTCCTTTGTTTTTATAACCAATCACGAAACTATGGCCTCTCTTAGTAGGTTGAGGATTTATGATGTCGTATATCCCATAGTGGTATCCATAAGGTCTGGAAGTCGCTCCTGGTGACCCGGATTTTGCGGCATAGGTTTATGGTTCGTCTGCTATCGATGCCCAGTTATGTGTTGTAGACTTTGTTGAGTGGTTCGACAATATCATCCTATGGTTTGAAGAACTCGGCATCATATATTAGAGTGTAGGGTGATGACAATGTTGTTATGCGTATGATTTTCCTGTTCAACATTTCCTTCACACATTGATGATATGTAGAAGGGAGAGCTGTGTTGTCGTGTAGCCATGGGCGCCCTAGTATCATGCGATATTTGGGCTCTTTTGTAATAACGTGGAATTTTACCTTGGACACGGTAGGACCCACTTGTAAGTTTAAATAAACATGTCCACAGGACTTAGTATGGTTACCTTCGAAATCTTTTATCACTATGGGATGTTGCATGATTTGATTTTGCGCGAGTTGGGCCGCTTTGAGTATCTTGAGTGTAATAATATTAGCAGCCGTTCCTGTGTCGATAAGGGCCCTTCTGAATTCGAACTCCTTGACATGAGAAGTAACATATAGGGCACAGTTGTGACCTTCTTCGACCATCATGTCCTCTTCGGTGAAAGTGGTTTTGTTCATAGTTGGGCTGTCTGATATGACTGTTTCTATTTCTATTGGAGACGACATCAGGTGTGTGTTCATATCTATGTGGTTCAGGGCAGCAAACTTGTCGACACGTTGATCCTTGGAAAAGTGAAGAAGCTCGCACTTTCAATTAGAAAGATGGCTTTATGGCTCACTGTTTTTTCTGTAGTGGTAAAGCTCCCAATAATATGAGGTGGAGAATCACCAGTCTAGAAATCAATCCCTGGTTCTGTGGAGCCTGGGCCTCGTTTGAAAGCGCTATGACGTCCTCCTTCTTATATTAATTTGACAAGGGAAGGGAACAGAGCACCTACCGTATTTTCTAGTCTCGCTAGAATTCTTCTTGAGATTCTTGTCTTCGCATCAACTCAGCCAGAGTGATTGGGTTTTCAACTACTTCGGTAGTTCCGTTGGTGATACGTGGGTTGGTAGTGCCATTGACTCTGCATTAGGGTTATGTGTATCGCCATTGGTATTGACAGGAGAAATATTAGAATTAGTAGTAATTGAATCTGACCTAAGACCAACCATTTCTTTTTAGATAATTGAAGAATTGATTTTCAAATGGTTGAAAAATTGGACTCTTGACCGATAGATTGATCTCCCACTGTGGTCGCCAATTATTAGTACCTAAAAATTACTCTTAAGCAAAACAATGTACTGATGAAGTACTTTCTTTACATTCGGAAATTAAAATTATACGAGACAAGCCTAAACCATGATAATAGACGTTCCGTCGTACTACGGTCACAAGGAGAGAAAATGGGTTGATCTTAGGGGAGGGAAGAAAAGAAAGTTGAAGGAAATAAATGTGATGAATTGTGTGTAGAAGTGATGAACTATTGGAAAAAATAACAGAGCTTATGAGAATGGTAAGCTTGGTATGTTTCTGAAATGGGATAAGTAATCTATTTATAATAGTTGGTAGTACACACTTTTCCTTGTAAAGTGGAGGTAGTGAAGAGATGAAGAGGTGGAAGTCGTGGGGATATTGGTATAACCGCCTTTGAATCTTTGGGAAACCATTACTCCATTAACTTCTTCAGCCTTACCAGTACTTTGTAACTTTCTTATCATGGGGTGTTGTCACGCCGCATGTTGTTGTAACCACCAAACCAAAACCCCATGAAGAATCCCCCCATGTAGTTGTTTTGATTTATCGTAAGAGTTAGTGGAGTCATGGACTATGAGTTTTGTTGTAACATAATGTTTGTGCTAGCTACAATGATGTATATGAGCGCTCCAAGCTTGACCATGGTGTTGCTAGTACCTACTGATATCATGGTTGTAGTCTAGGTGATGGTAAAAGCATAAAGCATGAGAGGAAAGAGACAAAATAGAGAAAAGAGGTAAAAGCTTAACAAGGCGTCAAGGCTGACGCTAGCACTGCTAGGGCCTGTTTGGCGCGTGTTTTTTTGGTTTTTTTTGGCTTTTTTGGCTTTTTGACTTTTTCTAGCCTTTTTGGCACATGTGTGTGCTACTCATTGGTGTTGGGAGTGCGGCTAGGGTTCGCTAAGGCTGGCACTTATTAGTGCCATGGTTATTGCCTATGCACCACTAGCTTTGGTATCCGTTGATATTGTGGCCATATTCATGGCATGTTTAGGGTTTCTCAACTGTATGAGATTTAATGTTAGCATTTATGCTTAAATTTTATGCAGTGCATACAAAACATTTTCAAGAGATTCAGCTGTGGAAGTTTTCAACTTGAGATAATGCTTGATACGACTCTGCAATTAGATGGTATGCATCTAATTAGCGTTTTTATTCTGATATGGCATAACCTCTATTCTGAATGTTCGTAATTTTTTATAATAAGTGTATTCTGATTAACGCAAATAGTTTACATGGATGCACATGAAATAACGAGGGTTCAGCTAGGTAAAGCCCTGAAATTTTGAAAGTGCGTAAATATATAAAGTGCAGCTATGAGATGAATATGCATTCTCAATTCTCTTGCGGAATGTAAGATAACAATATGTATTTATAATTATGATGTCGGGTCAGAATTTTTTTACATATTTATTTCATGCTTCTGCAGTTGAGCAAAAGCAATATTACAATTTTCTCCCTTATCAAAAATCCACCATCAATATTAGTAAAATAAACATGGTGAAAAAGAACCAACAAGAAGAAAATTCAATATGATCATCTAAAACAATTCACAACTAAAATCAAAAGTATCAAAGAAAACAAAAAGAACAACTTAAAAGAAACAACGACTACCAGAAATAGTAGATTCAACATCTAATCTAGTAAAGAAAGGTACGATCTAAACTACTACTTCGTAATTTCTGTTTTAATTAGTATTTTGCTTGATGTGTGTACATACTGGTGCACAAGTTTATGCATGGATGAAAGTATATCTTCTTTGTGGCCATGGATGTTCTTTTTGCACAAATTTTTGTAGAGGTGTATACACTTGTACACCAGTGTGTCATCTCATGGATACATGGTTTATTTTGCATGGGTATGGATGTTCGATTTGCACAATATTTTTAGGTGTGTACATACTTGTACACTAGTGTGTTATCTCATGAATATAGGGTATGTTTTGTGCATGTATGAATGTTATTTTTGTAGATATGTATATACTTGTACACCAATGTGTTATCTCATGGATATAGGGGATGTTTTGTGTATGTATGTATATTTTTTTTTGTACATTTTTTTGTAGATGTGTATATACTTGTACACCAGTGTGTTATCTCATGGATATAAGTCGGTGTTTGTAGGCATATATGTTCTTTTTGTACCAATTTTTGTAGATGTGTATGATATAATTTTATATAATGGTAAAAAGAGGTTCGATTCTCGAACTT
>JAJJMC010006817.1:806958-828981 GCA_023531435.1 Papaver californicum
CTCACTAGAAATTAAGGTGCAAATTAGACACTAAAATGTGTCTATCAGTGTACATACTTGTACACCAGTATGCAATGTCCTGGATATAGAGCATGCTTTGTCGGCATGGATGTACGATTTTCTCTATTTTTGCAGGTGTGTACTTACTTGTACACCAGTGTGTTATCTCCTGGATATAGGATCTGTTTCGTGGGTATGAATATGATGTATGCTTCTTGGTTCTTGTTTTCATTTGTGCATCTTTGTTACATTTTTCATAAATAAAGGAAAATATTATAAAAGCAATTTCAATGGCATCAATGAGTTTGTGAATGCTCATTTTGAGAAGGATGAAAAAAAATAAAATAAAGATCCCACTAAAGCGTGGTTCACTGAGTTGCAACTATAGAAGAAAAAGAAAATCCCATTTTGGAATATTTAAATATAATTTTTTGTAAAGAATAAGATGGTGAATCTAAGAAGAAGAAATATGAATGGTAGAACAGTCAAGAATCAATATTGAAAATTGTGGATCAATACCGCCACGATCATAGTGGGAAACATGATTTTGTTTTTACTAACGAAAAGAACAGACAAATGATAGTAAAGAGCACAACTGAAGAGTTATCTCTCATTTTGAATGGAGATGGTAGTATCAGAACCTGCAAAAGGAAAATAAATAAATAAATAAAAAGACATTTGGGTCAGTGATAAATATATTAAAAATGGAGAAAAAGGTTCAGTTGAGGAAAATGGAAGTAGAGGAAGCAATGTTACGAATAATAAAGGACAAAACAAAAGTGAAAAAGACATATTGAAAGAAACGCAAAAGATTTGGGCAAGTTGTTTGGTTTGTACCTATGCATCACAACATTTCTTACCCAAGAAAATAAAAGCTTGTTGAGTAGGAAACAGTAGGAACACTACTTTGAATCATTGGATAGAATGAAGGGAACTTGTTGGCTAAGACTTATACACTCTTATCTGATGAAAAACATAAAAGACATATCAAAAAACCATTGGTTATTAACAGTTGTATGATATATATGTTGGTAGGGTTACATATACACATGTGCACAACAATGTAGACTTGTATTAAAGGTGAACCAGTTTGTACACCAGATGTTCCTTGGATTGTATTACATTTATAACTCTAACTATTTGTTACTAATGCAATATTGTTTTGTTGAACACAATAGGAGTATGAAGTTCAACAACTCTGGAATACCAAGGATGGTGAGATGGATGATAAGTAAAAATCATTACTACAATTGAAACGAATGTGAACAAAGCGATGAACAGGGGGGTAATAGTAAATATTTCTTTTAAATTTATTAAAATAGTGATTTCTGTCACATGTGCACAACAATGTACACATGTATTACAGATGCACCATATTGTACATAATTTCTGTTACATGTGCACAACAATGTACATATATATTACAAGTGCACCAGTTTCTTGACTAGTTGTTCATTGGCTTGTTTACATTGTTGTTCACATGTTATTATGTTTTAAATTTGATAAATTTTGTAATGGTACATGTTTGCAGATGCCACCCGATTGGGTAGAAGCTTACCTATCTCAAGAGCAAACCATATTGGATGAATACCAAAAGAACAGGAAAACCAATAACCTGTACAAATTTGAAATATAGAGAATGAACTACAGGAAGAGTTTGTTGGATTAGGGAATAAGTATACAAGGTTTGTTGATTTCATTGCAAAACAAAAACAACAATTTCAAGAGATGAATGTCAAAGAAAAACTAGATGATAAGTTGACCGCTGCATGTATAGAAAGTTTGTCTGATTTTTTTTTTTAACTTTACAAGTAGATTAGGAAGTGCTTATGAGGAGGAAGAATAAGAAAATAAGCAGAAAAAAACAAAAAAAAAACAAATAGAGAGCATGGATGAGGATCAAGAGGAGGAAGAAGATGAGAACGAGAGCATGGATGATGATAAATAGGATGCGGGAAATGAGGATGACAAGTATGGACAAGAGGACGATGACAATGAAGATGAAAAAGAAAATAAGGACGACAACGATAGGGATGTTGAGGACAAGGTTGGGGATGACGAGGACACAGATGAGGAGGAGGAGCGGGAAGAAAATGAGCACAAATAAAACAAGGAGGGGGAGGACGAAGTGAATGGCCTAAGTGGTAATGAATCTGAGAAAGTTGTTTAGTCTGAAACTATTTATTCGAGGTATGATTTTTTTTGTAATTGTTATGTCTACTGATTTGCTATGTTAAAGTCGTGTAATCTAGGTTTGAATATTAAAAGGTGCACCAATTTGTACACGACCTTTTCATGTCGAAAATATATTGTTTTTTCTCTCTGAATTACTTTTGAGATAATACTTTTTGAATCATTTCACTTATTTTGTTTTTGTTGAGTTACCTTGTTCGTTATGAAGCTTCTTCAGTTTTACGGATTCAATCATTCTCGAGCAGGTCTTTGCTTCTTCATTATTTAATTTTTTTCACGTTCGATTTTTTTTTATCGACCATTGCAAATCTCCGCCATGGCTTGCTGTGTCGCCTACAATTTGGTCTAGATCGTCTATCTAGCTTGATAGTATGATATTTTTCATTAGGTAGTTGTGATTATCATGTTAAGAGTTATTCCTTACGATTCTACTTTCATCAAATTGATCAGATAATCTTCTTTCAAGCATCTCATTTATCCTAGGGTGGTCATCGTGTTCTCGTCGTGCTCGCTAACCAATGAGTAAAGGTTTTTACTCAAAGGATTGACATGTCACTTTTGGGGCATGAGGTGCATACTTCTTTGATTTCATGTTTTTTTTTCTTATAATGCAATCTTGAGTCGTTGTCTTATTTTTAATGTTTTTCTTGTAACTGCTCTCGTAAGTTTAAATTGGAAGGCGTTACTCGAGGATTGTCCACTTGCTCAATACGTATGGAAAAACAATTACCTCTATTTACAAGGGACTTAAAGGGAGATTTAGAACGCTTGTTTGATGTCGATCTCGAACTTCTTGAGTTTGGTTGGTGTTTGCATTATTAATAAAAAAAGTTGTGTTAGTACTGAGACATTTTTTTTGATATTTATAAAAGTTCTTACCGACTGGGATCTTAATGTCGCTTCGATCCCTTCACGAAGTGGCTAAACGATAACATTTTGTGCTGCTAAAACTCATGTATTTTTTCCCCACCATTTTCTCCACCTAGGATTGCTTGTGATGTTGTCATATGACTTTTTTTTGTTCATAAAATGACTCCTTATCTCCCTTTACTTGGCGCGAAAAGATGATGGTGCAAATATATATACCTTAACATTCATCAAGATTGATGTTGATTGGTTGATCTCCAGTTTTTGAACTAACTCTCCAAAAATTATAGATGAAAAGGTCGGGGTATATGCAAAGACACTCTTATTATCAGGGAAGAGAAAGCTCAAAGCAAGTTAGTGTAGGAAAAAAAAGATGAAAATTATGTACCTTTACAGTTGGAATTCAAGTTATATTTATTGGTGAAAATGTAAACCTAGTTAGTTGGAATTTGTAGTTATCCAAATAACCACTTAGATTTATATGTGTCCCGTATAACTAATTAGATTTGTGTTTATATTATTATATTTTTGTTGAGATTTGTAGTTATCTTGAGTAACCACCAAGATTTGACCTTATCTTATCCCATTTTGGTCGGGATTTGTAGTTATCTTAAATAACCACCAAGATTTGACCGTATTGAATCTTATTTCGGTTGAGATTTGTAGTTATCTTAAATAACCTCCAAGACTTGACCTACTTATCTTAAAATATTGACATATGGTTTTGTTCTGCATAACTGTTTTTTCTCTTCTTTTTTTGCTCCATTCTCTTCTCAAACCAGATAATTAATTCGTGAGTTTAATCATTTTTAAATTAGGTTTTATGCCAGATTATAATCATATCATAAACATTTGGGCATCACTTAGGGTTTGTAAATATATAAATAATTATTACCTACAATAAATATCCCTTCTGGTGATTATTAAATTTTATATAGCCTTCAAGGCGTTTGTATCGATTGCTACGAAAGTTTTCAATTATATCTTCGAGGGCAATTTACACTAGCGTGATATAGATATGAAGATCCATGGTTATTATATGTGATTCATGTTATGTGCAGATCACTCCTCTCCGTAGCACTTAATCTTAATGAAGAAGAAAATTTTGTTTTGAAAGAAGAACATAAATTCAAATGGTGGAATCGGAATTTTCACACCAGCCCTCAAATATCGTTGGTTCCTCAATAGATTACATGTATTTTATACTTTTTTTTTGTAATCTTTGTATTTGTTCATGAATTCCAATTAAGATGTATTGATTGATGTACGCATTCATACACAATATATGAAATTGGGAGCATTTGCCCTTGTTCTTAAAAAAACCAAAATCATTTTAATCTATTTCTTGTTTAAAAGGCAAGTCAAGCTTAGCGAAGCGGGATATGTATATTTAGAGTTTGATCCATGGCCCATTATTAGATAACTCCTTATTAGGCCGAAAAGCTTGTTGGGGTTTTATAGAAGGCCATTATTGTAGTTATGGAATAGCTCATACACCTTCCACATGAACCGATATACAACTGTATGAACAATTTTCCTTATTTTCCACAACCAAAGAGTCGTTTTTTACCCTCCTAGCTAGAATGTTATCTTTGCCACGTGTGTCACTGCATGCGACAAGGTTCATGGATGCAAACAAGTTCCATTGTCATGTTTTACATGGGGATCACACGTTGTATTTTTGTTTAACTAGAGTGTTGGGCATGCACAAATATATGTGTAAAGATGAGATATTAAAAACCTAATCGTACTTTATTTTCTATTTTTTCTTCCTTTTTTTTAAAAATCCTAGTAGCCGTTTGTTTTAAGGTGAAAACAAATGTACTACAAAATGATACTTTCAGGTAGGTTCGAGAGATCAAGCTCGAACAGGACGAGCCTAAACCAAGAAATGGCCGTTCATGTCTTGCTTCGATTAAAAAGATGGAAAGGATTTAGGGAGGGAAGCAAAGAAGGTTGAGAAATATCAGTATTATCTGAAAAAGAATGGCTTCTCCTTAGAAGAATCGCTAATTCTGTAGGTTTTGGTTTCTTCAGACTGATTGTGTTTTTGTCTTTCTATCTTGTTTCGAATAGACTAGAATCATCTATTTATAGTTTGAAGAGGACACACTGATTTTCTCGTAAGTCGTGGAAGTTAGTAAGAGATGGAGAAGTGATGATTGTGGAGATTGTAGTGGGGTGGTGCCCGGAAATTAGGGAAGACATGTCTGACCACTACTCCTCATCCTCTCAACTTCTCTGTAACCGCCCACTTCTTGTTAACTTCTTGTTCATGGGGGTTGTGTCACCACCCACGATATCATAGACTGCCAGACCAATACCCTAATGAGAATCCCCCCATGTTGTATTTGATATCTCATGGAAATAGTGGAGTTATAAGCCACTATGGTTTTGATTAAGTCAAGTCAAGTCAAATGACTTGCTAAGTCAGTGAGACAAGTTGTGTGACTCACTGGACTGATAGTCATACTGATCAGTGTCGAGTCTGGGAAGTTCAGTGGCCATGTACTTTCTTAAAAGTAATGTGGCATATTTAATGGTAAAGTATTAACTTAGAAGTAAATTATTGTAAGTCTGAGTGGCATTTGAGGCCAAATGTTGCAGAGGGCTCCTAGAGCAAGGAAACCCATTGGAATTCGTATAAGACTCAATGTTGGACATATATTGAGAAGAAAGGCGTATTTCTGAGGAGAGTAGCTAGTAAAAGTAGTACTAGTTATTTAACACGAATATGAATGTGCTAACTTTATTAATGT
Source organism: Papaver californicum (assembly GCA_023531435.1). Classification (NCBI taxonomy): domain Eukaryota; kingdom Viridiplantae; phylum Streptophyta; class Magnoliopsida; order Ranunculales; family Papaveraceae; genus Papaver; species Papaver californicum. Next base: position 812,778 of record JAJJMC010006817.1, read on the forward strand.
AAAAGGATAATGTGCTAACGTCTCGAGAATAAGACCAATATGCACAACCTCTATTAAATATTAATTGTATTAGGGTCAAGTATCAAGAAGGTTTGAAGTTAGCACTTCAATTGTGCAGTTAGCACTAAGGTTTTAGCATTACTGTACCTTTGGATAAGTCGCTAAGTATGAGTATGTTAGGCCAAGAGGCGTACTAAAGCTTGAGACTCATTGGCTAAGTCATGGAGGACGCTAGGGATGCATTAGCCTCTATGGGGCATGCCAGAGAAGCTGGAGACGTATTAGTCATTATCGGGCGTGCTAACCTTTGGCTAAAGACACGTATGAGCTAGGTTGCATAGGAGAGGCTGAGATGCGCTAGGGATAAAAGCGCATTGGCCTCGGACGCTGACGAGCTAGAGATCCAAGGAGATGGGAGGTCGTGGCTTTGGAGACGCATTGGAATTCAAGGGGGCCAAGAGAAATCCAAGGGCGTCATGGATAACTAGTGACACATAGGCCATGTGAGGCGCATTGGCCTTGGCGCTGAGGCTAAGGGAGTGCATAGGAATCTAGGCACACGCTTGAAGTCTAGAGGCGTGCTTGAGCAAGAATGATGAAGCCAGGGGCGCATAGGCCACCATGGGACGCGCTAAGAGTTGAGATGCTACGACTTTGGAGGTGCGTTGTTCTTGGACGCGCTAAAGAGGCTAGCGACGCATAGGATCCGAAGGCGCCATGGAGAAGCCAAGAGCATCACCAAGCTAGGCAAGGGTGTCTCCGAGCTAGCAAAGGCGTCACATAGCTACGGACGCGGCTTTGTAGGCGCATAGGCCTTGCAGCGCACTTGGACACTAGGGTTAGCACATTTGGCGCTTAGATTAGGGTTAGCACTTCAGTGCTAGGGTTTAGGTGGCAATACTTTGTATAAGGCCTTAATAGGATAAAATGTGCTAACTAAGACCATTTTTGGTTAGTTAGCGCTTCTCAAGTGCTAAGTTTCAGTGCCACAAAAGTTAGCACCTTTAGCGCTATTGTGGCTAACTAGTACCAATGCGGTGCTAAGCCAAGTAGTTAATGCTAACCTGGCTTTAATATGAGAAAAGTCTAGGGATGGCCTAGCTCGGAGATTCAATCCGTCTTTTATCGCATTGCTTCTTAGTTGTGGCGCATCCAAGAGGAGTGGCGCATTATTTATGGCTTATATTTAAGCAGAGTGCTAAAGTAGCATATTTAAGCTCGGAAGAGAAATTTGAAGAGCATTCGTTACAAGTGAAGCATTAAGCTATGATATATTTCAGATTTTAAGCATTATCTATTCCCGAGTTTAATGGATGTTGCTAGAACATCAATGCTCATTCAAGGCACGTTCAAAAAATTCAGTCGTGAAATTTATGCGACTTGAGACTAGTTCGATATGGCATGAGTATTATGAGTATTGATAAGGCTACAAGGACAATCTAGAATTTTTAGATATAATTTGTGTTCTTAATTTGCTTCCGAAGTATAAATAGGAGCACAATATTCTATATTAAGCATATGCGCATAAATATGCACATATATGTTCTTGTTGCTTAGTAGAGGGTAATTTTACAATTCTAGCCCTTGTCAAAAACTCACCATCTACACCGTCACATGTTTCTTGCTCGGATTCGGTTCAAAAAGAATTTCTTTTCTTTTTAGATTTTAATTGGTAGTTAATCAAATAAGATATTTTTTTGTGTGTCTTTCGATATATTTCTTTGTCGTTTTGGGGCAATTTTTTTCGTCATTGTGGGACTATTTCTTCAAACTATGATTATAACACCCCGAGTTCTGGACCAGGGTCAAACCCATATGGAGATCCGAACTCAAGGAGTTACGGGTCGGAACGAGACAAATATATATATTATATATTTCAACTACTTTACTTTTCATATCACGTATAATAGAACTATTAAATAAGATGATTTAAGCATATGAATCTACTGATCTTCGTTCACAACATTTTCAACCAAAATATTAATTCAAATTACATATCAAGCAATTTAATCATTAAGCTACATTATTTTCTAACTTCTGAGAAATCTGCAAGAATGTCAATTGGGGTGGGATGACAGCTCAATAGAATGCTTTCACAATCTCAAAACATGCATAACAATATCAATGAGTCAAATAACATATATCATGAGTGTACGACATGATTTCGAGCAATCAAAGATATATATTCAACCAACAAGATTATCACATAAGTATTATTTTCAACAAATCATTTATTATTTGTTAATCATGAATTCATAATACCAATATTGTTTCTAACCAATCATCTAATTAAGATTTCAAAACAAAACTTCACAATATCACTAATATTTTAAATAGATTATCCAATCAGATTTAAACACATGAGTTCATGGTACGAATGTCCTTGGTTTGTACTCCACCTATTGTTTATCTGGCACAGACAACCGCCATTGATGGTTAGGAACATAAGTTTCTATATGGGGATCATTACTCATTTAATTCTAGGGGATCATTACCCGTTTTATTCTCGGGGATCATTACCCGCCATTAGCATAAAACCATGTTCCATCTAATGGTAAAATATGAATCCATTTCCAATTTGTAAATCGTTTTTACAAACAATACTAGCAAACCATGGCTTAGAAACATATGACAAACAACGTGTATTTCTTTTAATCATTTAAGCAAACACACTAATTAAAAAATATTATATTATGGGTTTGATAATGATAAATTAATCCGATCATCTTAAAATTTTAGATAAATATTTCTAACATATTTATCTATAACATATCCAAAATTTACAACAAACCAACGGCTCAAACAAAAGATATTCATTTTACAAGATTATTACAAAAACTGGGCAGATTACATCATGTTATCGAAATATTCAAATTAAACTCATATAAGTATGAAATTGAGCAAATTCAAATCACAATTAAAGATAAGACATAAACTTACAAGTTTCATCAAGACCTCAAATCATTTTAACATTATTAAGATTACCTAAATCAATCAAAAACTTGATAAAGAGAAACTGTCTAGAATTTCAGAAAATATTATCTAAAGTAAAACAACATTTAATGGTGAATTTAAGGTGGATTATGCTCAAATTTTAGCCAGTGATACCTAATCGCGTTATATACTATAATAAGAAGCCTGATCATCAATCAAAGATACATATTTATTCGAATAAATTACTGAAAACCAACCATATAAAATCATACGAAGTGAACACCCAAAGAAAACATCAAAAGAGAAAGGGTTTAGCGTTCTACCTCAATTTCAATGATCCTTACTGATTTCCATAGTCTTCTCCTCTAAAAGGAACCCTAGTTTCACCTCCTTCTTCTTCTCCCTAGCTTTTAGTTTTCTAACCTCTAATTCTCTCTCTTAATATTAATTTATAAAACCTATGTAAATATTAATACACATATTTATTTTAATTATCTTTTTATTTTATCTTAATTTTATTTATTTATTAAAATTAATTAGGTAACTATTTCCATTCTAGCATTTCATTAAGTAAAAGAAAAATAATTTTTAAAAATATTGATTAAAGTGTCACAACCTAGTCAAGGTAATTCAGGTAAAACCCGACCGAGAAGACAAATAAAAATACCGGGTATTATAATGATGGATGGTTCGTGTCTTACTATGTCGATTTAAAAACATCTACGATTCAACACGGAATCACTTTGAATCCATATCCAAGCGATTTGGGGCATCCGAGTTCGACTGGATTTACAAGAGTATGTGAAAAATACTCCTTTCTTTTAGGAACATCTCTTACAAAAAGATGACAATCAGATTAAGTAGTCAGAGTTGATTCCGGTTTATACCATCATTCATCCCTTTTACAAATACAAAAATTGGGTATCTTTACGGTTTATTAGTCTATTTCCTCCCGATTTACTTGTAGTTGATATTTTATAGTACTACGGTTTTAATTTTTTTGTATTTTGATATTTTTATTATTCTTGTAAGCGAAAATGTAATCAATATTTTATTTTGAATGAATTGAAATATGTTGATTGTCAAAAAACAACAACTAAACCATTGCTACACAATTATACCATCAAAATCAATTAATAGTTTCATGGAGGGTCATAGGAACATCAAAATCAATTAATAGTTTCAAGGAGGGTCACAGGAACGATGATGTAATAAAAATGATATTTTAAAATTGAAATGTTTGAAATAATTTATTTTTATCCCCTAATTATTTATACAAAGTTATGAGCTTTAATTGAAAGAAAGAAATAAAGGTAAAATTAGGAAAAAATTGTCCAGACTCACTAATAATTTCCATTTTTGTCATTAGAGCTAAGTGTGTACTGTCGACACTAGATCACAGGGCCTGCATATGCAAAGATGAAAGAATTGATAGGTAAAACTATAATTATTTTATAAAATGAATAGGGGCAAAAGAGAATGGAAAATTCCGACCGACCGTATATAACATGAATACTTTATCAAATAAGACTTTTAATATAACCATGTTGTGTTGCATGCCGATCGACTAACCCCTCTAGTATATTAAAATCATAGACTATTATAAAGTAAGAACAATTCAAATAGGAGAATTAAATTAATTATAGAAATAAAATTAGAAATTTGAAAGAAAATATCATATGACTTATTTACGTCATAATATAGGATTTTAAATTTAAATAATTTAATTATTTTTATACCTTTAAAATTATTTATGTAATTAGCAACAGAAATATGCATGCTAATTCGATTTTTATCTGTCTCATTTAGTGACACGTGCTCCATGTAGTTCCACATGCATTAGCATTGCATGCAGACGTCCTAAATTTATGACATAATAACCGTTGCTAAAAATATTTAAAACAATTATATTAATTTATATACTAAAACTAACCCCTTATAATTCCACCGATGTACGAAACGTGTACACACCCCTTGTAATACACTATTAGAGAATCAAAATAGGTATAAAATAGACTTTAACTAAAATTATATAACTACTTATATTAATAACCCCCAATCTGTGAGTTGACCAAGGTCCTTTGGGCGCCATTCTCAAGTAAAGTACGGGCCAACATACAATCTGAATTTAAGTACAAATAAATTCATTCACTGCATAACGATGGTTTATGTTAGAAAGAAATTGATCTGAAAAAATAGATAATCATAGTCGATTGTTTTAAAATCTGATCTAGTATTTTATTTATTTGATTAGATTCACCGGTATAATCTATTTTTTCTGCAATTGTTTTGTTTGAAAGTTTGCTCGACCATTACCGACCAGGAAAAGTTTAAGCATTTGAAAAAAAATAGAAAATCATAATCATTATTTTAAAATCTAATTTATTATTTTACTTATTTAATTAGATTCATGTATACTGTATGTTTTTTCCAAGTTGTTTTTTTTTAGTGTTTGCCCGGCAAATAGGCCAACCGATTAAACTCAGTCCAAGGCCTGTCCAATTTTAGTTTCCCCGCTGGTAACATGTATTGGTAAGAAATTCATCCTGTGGTTTTGACAAATTCATGAAAAAGGAATGTAAGTCAGATGGTAGACCGCCTCTTAAAATGCAAGAGGTATGAGAATTGTAGTTCCACTCCTCTTGTAGATGTATGAAATCCTACAACACATCCAAATACTTAACTGAATTTACCCACTTTATGCTTTTGATCAAGGATCAAGGTCTGTTTTCACACAATCATAAGGATAATAAAGAACGCAAAGGATTTCACGTGGTTCGGTGATAAAACCTACATCCACTGGAACGATTTCACTATGATATGAAAAAGATTACAAACTCTCAGCCTTTGTATTTCTCTCACAAGTACTCTCTCTCTAAGCCTTACACAAAAGCTCAACCCTCTTCACATTGTTTTCATTGGTATTTATAGACAATTTGTGATAGTGGATGACAGCTCATATCACTTTGCAAGTGTCTTCGCTGATGACTTCTTCTCCAAAGCTTTCTTGGTGGGGAATTTATCTTCGTTGGAACTTTTCTTCATTGAGACTTTCGCCAATATTCTTCGTCGCTATTGTCGCTGCTTCTCTGTTCTTCACCCAATAGTGGTTCTCCACCTGTCCCGACAGCTAACAGACTGTTGATATGACTTCTTTGTGGGCACATTTAATGTTCAACTACTCATTAAAATTTGGTCATTGATCCTTAGTTAGTGCTTTGCACGTGTCATGACGGAGATCCCCAGGTTGGCTGAGATTTTACTTCAATGTTTATCTTGTATTCATCTCACCCATATTCCTACCTCAAGATGCAAACACGTGGTGAAGTATTTTTCTGCCCCCATATTTTTCCTCTTCTCTTGACATCTGAAAGAGGGTAGGATGGAAAGAGAATTTAAAAAGCTTCAAATCATCGCCATGTTTCCGGGTTTCCGGGTGTCTCGCGTAACCGTCGCCACATCCTCTTTTCTTAACTTTATAACCGACACGTCTTCCTAATTGATGTTTTTCTACCTTATCAACCGGTAGACGAGGTACAAATACTATCCTTAATCAATTATTTCCTCATTTAATTTCATTTTCTTATTAACTTCTTCTTCTCCACTGCAACGCTGCCTCATTCGTTCATTAACTCTATCTCCTTCTTCTCCGACATTCCTTCTGCAACCCTGCTTTTGCCCCTAATCTTTTTCAAACATGTCGCCTAAACAAAGTCATACTCCCCATCGATCTTCAAGGTAAGTCTTTATGTTGTTGTCGATTCGATTCTAACTATGATTTTGGTTGTAAAGGTTTTCTGCTTATTCTCTTCTAGTTGTGCCTTTTGTTGATGATATTTTCAGTTCCACAGGTAGACCAGCTCACCTGTTCAGGTAATTCTTTTCTTCCTTCGCCTCACTGTTTCCCTTATGCTTGATTACACCTCTTTTACCAAATACTTCATTTTTGTTCATAGGATGTTTCTTCTGCTACTACTGAATCAAAAGCATTTCACTCTCACAAGCGGAAGAGTTCGGAACCCAACTCCTCTTCACAGTTAAGGAACATGACTTATACCTCTTGATTATTATCTCTTTCTTTCTCTGTTCGTTAACTGACAAAGATGAATTAGTTTGCGAAAACTTACGCCGAACTTTTTCACCATGATCCGAAGAAAACTGCTTGCCAAACAAAGAGGACCAAACTTTTTCTTTGGGTTCCAAAGATTGTTTTGCCGATCTCGGAGCCCGTATCTTCGCAGCAAACTGGGACTCATTCTGAAAAAATTATTCCAGCTGTGAAAGATGCAGAAAAATGCGGTTACTGAAGATATGTTAAAGGAAAGGGGTGCTATGCAAGTTTATGAGCCTATGGTACCCCCTTCCATGTCAAATCTATTCCTGCGAAGGCTGTTAGGATTGTTCCCCCAGAAGTAGACGTCTCAAAACAATCATTTACTGAGAAAGAGAAAGGTAAAGGGAATGAAGCATCATCATCCACTGCTGAAAGTTTTAAAGATAAGGTCGCCCGCAAACTGAACACCTGGATGTAAATGTTCAAATATATGAAGGAAGGAGTTATGGTTAATCTTTTTCCATGAATATGTGGTGCAATGATGATGTTAAGTTCAAATTCCTTTCGCTTTTTGGACGGGAACTCCAAGGTTCAAGTGTTCCGAGCATTGAGCGAAGTTCAACATGCTGGACTGCCAAGTTTGGTGAATGATATCTTATGGTATTTTTGTTTATGTGTTCTCTCCTTTTGCTTGCTAATTGTATATTATTTTCTCGTAGGAGTACAATCGCAATCTTGCCCAATTAGAGTATGCTCGCCAAACCGAGATGGATTGCATTAAACTGGAGAATGAAGTTGCACAACTGAAGCAAGAGAAATCAGCACTGCAAACAGAGTTAGGTTCAGAGAAGGAAGTTGCGAGATCACTAATGAAACATAATGAAGAACTTTGTGGTGAGTTTCTCAAACCCTTCTTTGGTATTTTTAATACTTCTGTCCTTTTGCTACAAGTTAATATTTAAGTTTATTATACTCCCAAGAACATTCTCGCGAGCAAGAAAGGATCACTAACTTGTTGCAGTTGGAAAATGAGTCATTGTCTTCGAAGGATAAAGAATACAAGGCTCGCATAATACATCTGAGCTATCATTTGGAAAACCTGGACTAGTTTAATTTGAATCTTGCAGATTACCACGTCGATTTACATGAGCAGCGAAGTAAGCTTCAAAAGGAATTGAATTCCTTCAAGGATGAATGCCGTCATTGTAAGGATGCTACAACACGATTAGAATGAGAGATTGAAAAGTTGAATGCTGAGAAAAAAAATCCTTACGAGGAAAGACACATCTGGAGGTCATCTTCGCACATGGCATTCAAATCTTCGAAAATCTCAAGAAGAACTTCAAAAGGCCCAAAGAGATCTTAAAAAATCCCGGGAAAATACTCGCGAAGCTATTAATACCAGTAAAGTAGTTTTGGAGGATAACAAGAAGCTTTAATACCAATAAAGTGGTTTTGGAGGATAACAAGAAGCTTACTCAACTTCTGGAAGAGAAGGGTAAGATCATTGCACTTTACAAAAGACAGTTCGGCGAAGCGAATGACAAGACCTTAGATTATCTGTCTGATACGCACTGCAAAATGGCTATACTGACAAGCAGACAAGAGGATATTGAAGAGACCTTGAAACCAGTTTTTCGTAGAAAGAAGGTCATTGTGGCCGACCGATTTACTTCATCATATCTTCGCCTGTGTAGATCTTTTAACTAACAATTTTTTTATTTTAATGCAGCCTCGGAGGAAAGGATGAGAAAGGAAATAGGGAAATTCGTGAAGAATTAAATAAGGTTCGCAAGGATCTGACAAAAGCCCTAACTGAGAGAGATGTTGAAGCGAAGAAGTATAAAGAAATTGACGAGGAGTTTGATCAGTTCGTGGTAGACAATGAGGTTAACTTTAATAATTTATAAAAAGATTATCAGAAATCTTCGGATGATATCCGCAGAAATTCGTTGATTACCTCTGCAAACTGCACAACCTTCCCAAGGTTACTTTGAAACCTTCCGAAGATGACAAGGATGACGACGAGGAAGTAGAAAATGACGAAGCTACTACTGACGAAGGAAAGGAACAAGCTGAATAGAGTAATCCCAACAAAGCCGAAGCCTCCACGAATCATAACAATGTTAATTTTTCTGCAAGTCAAGATAACCCTGATCCTGATCCTGGCAATGATGGAACCACTTCGTGAAGACCATTTCTTCTATTTGTTTATTTTTCCTTTTGTATCTTTATTTATGCTGCAGATACTGATGATTTCACCCTCGGGCATATGATATGTTAGCTTTTTTTACCTGCTTAAATGACAAACACTAATATTAGTTTAAGTTTAAACATCTTCGTAAAATTGTATCTCTATCAATAACTATCTCATCATTTTTCTTCCCCGAGATCTCATTTCTTCATTTGCCTCAGTGAGGTCTTATTGTTTCATTTTTCCTCGGTGAGGTCTCATTCATTTATCTTTATACGAACTTGTTTAATAGCCATTAACTTTGTCGGCTAAGTAAGCGAGCCTAAATATTCTCGTGAGCAATAGTTTCTCAGACCTCGCCTTATCTAGCTACTTCAGATCCCTAGAGGAGGGTTACATCCATTTATGTTCCCCTTGGTTGCCCATTCAAGGAAGCTTACTTCTGGTAGATGTACCTAGATCCTCATATCACGTTATGCAACAACCAGTTCGTTTTCGTGGACCCCTTATTCCATTGCCGATTTGGCCTAGGGTACAGTGCCACACCCTAAGAGGGGTTTCTTGGGACCGTGCATAAACTACTAAGGACTTGGCCCTTATGTAAATGGTCGGACATGCTTCAAACATACCAAGCACCTATGCCTTCGGTTAACTTCGACGTCTCTTGCGTAGTCTATACCTCCTGTCGGATGTCTTTCGCCAGATCATGATGCAGCGAGAAGCAGCGAACCACAACCCGACGATATCCAGCGAATATAGGTCTTGATTTCCTCTTGCCTTTAGGAGGATAGGGTCTTATCGGCCTTCTAAAGAGGTCTTAACCGCTCTCTGTATGTCTTATAATTTTCCTCTTACCTTTTAGGCAAAAAATCCTAGAACCTCTCCATGTAATGTGTCTTAGGTCTTATAATTTGCCTCTTTCCTCTTGGGATGAATTGTAGGTTTTATGTATTGACTGCCCTCGACTCGTAGGCGGCTCTTGGATCATATTACATGGGGTTCTATCATGTAATACAGGGTTTAAGTTAGAATCATACCTTCCCTGAGAGCCCTCGCTTGCTATTTTTACATGGATAATACTTTTTGATGTATCTGGGATTCCATGAATGATCCAATTTCGTCCCCTCATGATCAACCATCTCATATACTCCATCTCTAACAACTCGCTTGACTACGTACGGTCCTTCCCAGGTAGGCTCTAACTTTTCTCCAGGTCCTTTTTGATATGGTGGTATCTCTCGCAAGACCATCTCGCCAGGTTCATAATCTCGCACCTTACCTTTCTTGTTGTACTCCCTTGATAACCTTCAAATGATAGTTCTCTATGTGTTGTAAAACCATTTCTCGATTCTCCTCCAAGTCATCTAACTTGGACAATATAAGATCCGAAGTCGAATTCTTAATCCAGGCCTCCCTCTTCGTTGTTGGTATTATCATCTATGTGGGAAGTACTTCTTCTATACCGTATGTTAAATGAAATGGATACATTCATGTTGCATTTCACCGAGTGGTTATGTACGCCCATTACATATTGTGCAGCTCTTCGCACCAATCCTTATGTTTCCCATCTAACTTTTTCTTTAGATTGTCTGCAATAGTTTTGTTCGTCGTCTCAGCTTGCCCATTGCTTTCTGGATAAAGTGGAGTTAACTTGCCTTGTTGTATTTTGAATGCGTTGAACGACATAACGATATTTTCCCATTCAAATTGCTTTTCATTGTCCTAGACAATCTCTGTTGGAATGCCAAACCTGCAAATTATGTTCAAACAAAAAAGAAAACACGTCTTTTTCTGCGATGTTCTTCAGCGGTTTCTCCTTAACCCATTTGGTGAAGTGGTCCGTAGCTACAATCAAATATTTGCGTTGCTTATCCTGGGCACTAATGGTCCAACGATATCGAATCCCCATTTTGCGAAAGGCCACAGACCGAGCACCGACTGCAGATTTGTTACTAGAGCGTGAATCATTTTGTCGTATCTTTGACATTCTTTGCACCTCTGAGACACCTCCTTCGCATCTGCGTGCATGTAAGGCTAGAAATAACCTTGAGTTTTGGATTTTTGTGCTAGCGACCTCGTCCCACTATGATTCCCCGTATCTCCATAGTGTATTGGTTTTAATATCTCTATGCTTTCCTCTTTAAATAAATATTGCAGCAATGGTCCATGAAAAAGATTAGCGATACAAAATGCCTTCGCGTAACTGGTAATTCGTGGGCCTGCTTTTAATCTTGTTAGCTTGTAGCCTGTCCCTGGGCAATTTTCCTTCGCTTAAGTATTCGGTAATTGGAACTTTCCAGTCATCTGCGTGCTCCTTTTTCGTCCATATCAATTTGCAATGCTTCCACATCCCAAACTTCTTCAACTATCGAAGGTTGGCGTAGCCATTCTATTTTCAGTGACATAGTCTCTGGATCACTTATCATTGAAGACACGATAGCCAAAGCATCGCAAGTTTGTTATCCTTTCGACAGATGTGTCGCCATTTAATATTCGGAATCTGGGAAGCATAATGCCTCGCAATCTTTCGATATTTCTGCAGTAATGGGTCTAGCGTTTGATACCTTTCTTCTATTTGACGAACCACCTATTACGAATCACTTGTAAGCCTTATATTATCTAACTTCATTTCTATCGTCAATCTAAGCGCATGTATCACCGCTTTGTATTCAGTCTCGTTATTCGTTGCTGGGAATTATAGCCGGTACAAGTGAACAACCCTTGCCCCGCCTGGCGAATGAAAATCAATACCAATTCCTTGACCTTCGCTATTTGAAGATCCATCGACGAATATATCCCACATGCTTGGGTGGTTTGCTTTAATCATATCTTTGGGATCTGTGAGGTCTTCTTCTGGGTTCAACATTTCTTCTATATCTTCATCTGTTTCCAGTGGGAAGTCATCCAGAAAATCGGCGATGACTTGAGACTTTGCAGATGTCCATATTCCATACTCTACTCCGAATTGTTCTATTTGTGCATTCCACTTCGAAGCCCTTCATACTCGCTGCGAGCTTTTCAACACTGACTAAATGGGTGTTTTTGTCATTACTTTGATGGGATGAGCCTGAAAGTAGGTTCTCAGTTTTTGAGTTGCATAGACCAGTGCCAAGATCAACTGCTCAATCTTCGTAGAGTTTCTTTCGGTCGAACCAAGAGTTTTGTTGATGTAATATATGGGATTTTCAACCCTTCATATATTCGGACCAACATTGCGCTGACAACATCCGAGGTTGCTGCGAGATACACTAAAAGTACTTCGCCAGGTTCAGGTCTTTATAGGATTGATAGATTTGCAAGGTACTCTTTTATGTTTTGAAGCGCTTGCTCACATTCCTCTGTCCATGCAACTTAGCTCCCTTCTATAAAGTGTCGAAGAATGGTTTACACTTGTCCGAAGACCTGGCAATGAATCTGCCTGGTGCTGCAAGTTGTCCATTTAGCTTTTGTGCGTCCTTCAATGTCGCTGGAGACGGCATGTCCCTGATTGCTCGTACTTTTTGGGATCAACTTCTATCCCATTCTTTGAAACTATATATCCTAAAAAAATTCCCGAAGCGACACCGAAGATACATTTTACCGGATTGATCTTCATTTTGAACTTGCACATTCGGTCAAAAATCTCCTTAAGGTTTCTCACATGTTCTTCATATTCTACTTTTCACCATCATGTCATCCACATATACTTCCAACGTGGAATGCACCCATTGAGCAAATAACTTTTCTACCATTCGCTGATAAGTTGTTGCCGTATTCTTCAACCCGAAAGGCATTCTTGTGTAACAATACAATCCTCTTGGAATGAAGAATAAGGTTTGCTCCTGATTTTCTTCTGCTAGTGGTATCTGGTTGTAGCCTAAATATCCGTCCATGAGATAGAGCGTTCCATAGCCCGTTGCTGACTCTACCATTTGAGGTATATATGGCAAAGGAAAGCTATCCTTTGGGCATGCCTTGTTCAAATCGATGAAGTCAATGTAAATTATGATTCCTTTATTATTTTTTGGAACGATCACCATGTTCACAATCCATTGTGGATACTTCACTGCCATGATTATTCTCGATTCGCCCATCCTTTTAGTTATGCCTCTATTGCTTCGTGATAGACTGTTGTAACTTTTTTGATTCTCTACTTGAAGGGCTTCATATTTGGGTCGATATCTAACCGCTGACAATCTACCGAAGGATCTATGCTTGGCATATCCTCCATCTTCCATGCAAATACCTCCACATATTCTCACAGCAATTGCTCCAGCCTCTTCCCCTCTTGCTCGCTTAGCCTCGTCCCTATCTTGACCATATTTAGTTCATCTTCAGTTTCCAAAATTATATCTCTAGTGGGCTCTACTTCTATAAAATTCATAGTTGGCTCTCCGAGAGGGTTGGGCTCTTTAATTGCAGCACCGACGAACCTTCCTTGCCATATATTTCACTCGGAAGTCCATTTACATTCGTCGTATTTTACCTCATATATCTGCATCTCCTGCTCTTTCTTGTCTTTTTTGGCCTTCTTGCTCTGTTGTTTGATCTTATCAGCATGAGCCTCGTATTGGCGAACCTCTACTTCGCTATAATACCTTGCTTCGGCAGGATTTCCCTTCACTTCAGCTACTCCATCTGGCGTTGGAAAACGCAAATATTGATGATAGGTTGATGTTATTCCCTTGATTCCATGGACCCATGGTCTTCCAATAATGACACTATATGATGACTCCACATCCACTACACAAAAGGTGGTGGCTTTTTCCATCTTACCGAGATGATTACCATCGTAAATTCTCCCTTTTATATTGACGGTGCTCCATTGAATCCATAGATATTGTAGTTTGAAGGGACAAGGACTGAATCCGGAAAATTCATTCGCTAGAAAGTGTTATAAAACAGGATGTCCACTGAACTTCCTGTATCCACCAGAACCTTGTCCACTTCCTATTTGCTTATTTTTAATGTGACAACGAGAGGATCAGTATGCGGCTTCCTTTTCTCCGGTACATCAGATGCTGAAAATGCAATTGGCTGAGTCATCCATCTATCCAAGAGTGGTGCTATCTCGACGGTGAAAATCTCCTACCCCTCATGATCTCGCTTATGTACTCTACTCATGATATTGTTGTGGAAGTTTTTTTCTGTTTTCACTGAGTAAACAATGGAATTGCATTGCATGTAACTGGATCTTCGCTCAATCTCAATTCTACGCACTCCTGGTGCCTCTGGTTCTTCTCGCGAAGGTTCTGGTGGATTACTCGAGAATTCACGAAGCTTTCCCTGCTCTATCAACTGGAATACCATTTTTTGCACGTTCCTGCAATTGTTGTAGTATGGCCATGAAATTGATGATATTCACAGAATTCATCAGCATAAGATGGCTATACTCCTCGATTGTATGGGTATGAGATATCTTCTCGCTTAGTTTCCTCGATGTACCGCATGATAACTGCTAATGGTGCATTCAGCTTTGGTAGCTTTATTTAATCGAACCTCATAGCATTAGGTATTCGCTCACCAAACCTTTGATCACTGAATCTTTTTCGACAAGATGGGTGTTCCCTGTGCTGCTAAAATCTATTATCATAATTGTTTGCCCGGTTCCTTCTTTGTTGCATGTCTCGCTGGGGTGCTCATGGATATTCTTCCTGGTATACATCCTTGTAATCCACCTGTGGTACGTCACTAACTGCATTCTACATTCGCAGGGCTCCTGAGATAGCTTCCTTCGTTGTTACAGGTTGTAAAGCTGCCTCATTCTGTATTTCTTCCAAAACAATGCATTCTTCCTGGAACTCTCGGAGCTCTTGCATGGTTAATGTATTCTTGTGCTTGAATATAGCCATGTACAATATATCGGTGGTAAATGAAGCATTGATGAAGCTTCGCACCAGGTTCTTATCTGTCTCATGACCCATAACTTTACTGCATAGATCCCTCCATATATTCATGAGACTTCTGAAGCTTTCTCCAATTCTTCACTTCAAACTGAACAACTTTTCTACCCTTGGCCTCAACAGGTTGTTATGCATGTAGGCTGCAACGAATACTTTCTCGAGCTTGTGAAAATATGTGATAAAATATTCTAGGAGAGCGTCAAACCAAGCCAATGCTTCACCTTTCAAGCTAGAGGGAAAATTTTTGCACATGACTTCTTCACGATGTTCCCACTGCAACAACGATCGTTGATAAGCCTTAATATGTTGAATCTCATTTCCTGTGCTATTAAAGATACTTTGAAGGTTGGAATTGTACACTTTGGAGGTAAGGCCGTGTACGAGATTTCAACGCTGAAGGGGATCTCTTCGCCTCGGCTATTGCGTCTGTCAGTTGTTTTCACTTACTATTATTCTGGTAACCTTGTATCATGGTTCGCATGTCCTTTAGCTCTTTTAGCACCTATTGATTCGTATTCTTCTCTTTGGTCTTTTCCAGCTGGCGATCAATCTCCTCTTGATGTTTTCTCGCTTCACGTTCTGCTGGGATTTCTCCATGATCTCTTCTTGGCCTCTTTAGTTATTGTACTTTCAATCTACTGCATCTGATATTGTTGAACCTGATTTCTCTGGTGTTTTCTCGTGTAGTTTTTGGTTCTTGATAAGTTTTGTAGATGTGGTAAATAAAGGGTTTCAAACTCTCGAACTTGTGAAGATTGATTTTAGATTTAATAAACTAATTTTTAAACTAGAAAATATACAAAAAAGATGAAAATAATATTCACAAATAATGAGGTTATAAATTTCATCATTAACCACTTTTAATTGGTTCCAAAAATAATAATTATATACAATTCTAGCTCAAATAAGTGACTCTAACTTTTGCCAAAGGTAAATTTTTGAAATATCAATTGTAAATCACAAGAATGGCTCATCAAAAGCTCTAGGTCCCAGCATAAACCATCAAATAAAATCACAATCAATTAAAAAAATCATAATTTCAATAAACATAAATGTAAAAGTCATAAAAGAATTATTAAAAGTTACCACGTAGTCATGGAAAAATAGCTTCCTCCCTTCCTCAGTGATGGGGTTTAGCTC
>JAJJMC010006817.1:833981-896072 GCA_023531435.1 Papaver californicum
ATATTTTCTCTCTCTTTCTCTAATTCTCCTTCTATATCTTTTTTTCCATCCCCTTCTTTGTTGTTTGATATCTTCTATTTATAGATCTATTTTTCTGGGTCGCTCTTTATGCAACGTGTCATTTTTTACTGCCTGGTCATCGTTCTGGATCAATTCTTCTTTGGGTCGATCCATCTTGTTTCGACGTATCTATCGTTCTTGTATTTTGTCTTTTACTTGGTGCGATCATATAGATGACAGATCACTCCTAATTACTTCTTGATTCGATGCTTTATATGTCCGACACGTGTTTCCTTATCTTCAAAGACTTCTGTGATCTCGATCATTAAAATAATAGAGTAATTATTACAATTCACTTTCTCGGTCATAGAGTAATTATTACATTTTGCTTTCTCGATCATAAAATAATATAGTAATAATAACTTTTTACTTTCCCGACCGCTGTTTGTTTTATTCGATGTTGTTCAGCTTTCTCGATCTTATGTGTCATTCATGCAATTCATCGCTCAGATGTCAGGAAACGTCTCGTGTCTTTTTGAAATTTGATATCTTTAACAGTGATCCTGTGTTTCTCGCCTTTTTTAATCTGGTTGCCTCTTAACTTGATCTTCTTTCACGTGTCATGCTTCTTTAATTTACTAACAGTACCCTCTTGCAGAAGTTCCATATATGGTAAGTGCAATAGCATGAGTTACATCAACACGTACAATCATGGATTTGTATATCATTTGCGCGCACGTGGTTATCCTCGAAAATTAAAGGGCTTAATTATTTCCTTTCTGAAATTTCACATATGTGCATATCACAAACTCGTAGTGTTAATAGCATTTTAGTCATGTGGAGAATAAATAATTGTCACTACCAGTACTATTTATGAATTGGGTCGTCTAGTAGCTGGATTTGAATTCCTAATTTGTTCATGTTGTTTTAGGTTTACAAAAAGAATGATAAAAATAACCATATCGTCGGTTTGAAGGGGTGATCGACCGCCAAGTCAAAAGGTTGCGAAATTGATAAACAAAGATAGAATGGAAGAGAGTGATATAGATGATTACAATGAGGATGATGATATTCATGAAGCAAAAGATGATGAGAATTGTGATAAAGATAATGGATAGTTCGATAGTTATCAGAAAAAAACGCAAGAAATGACTCGTTTAGTTATATATGTTTTTGCTTTAGGGATTTGAAATCTAATGACATATGTTTTTTTTCTTTCTCATTGGCTCTGGTCATAAAGTATTCACTTAATACTCGTCTACCAGAGTGACCAAGAACAAATATGTCAAGTATTTTAGATTTTATAGGCTTGCGTAGGAAATTCCTATTGTAATTACTTTGGAAATATGAAAAATTCGGGTTATTGTTCAACTCATTTTGATATAAGATTTTATTCTGAAGTTGGTTATTATCAGTACATTTTGTACTCATAGATACCAGTTTAAGGTCTGGTATATTTTGTGTACCATTTGTTAAGTACCCGCAAGAGACAAAAAAAATCAGGATTTTTTTTTTCATGGAGGCTTTGTTAATCGAGTATTCAGTGAATTCTCGACTACCCGAGCCATCAAGAAAAAAAAATCAAAAAAAATATATTTTATGGAGCTTCTGGTGATCGGGTGTTCAATGAATTCTCGACTATAAGAGTCATCGACAAAAAAAAAATTCAGAAAAAAAAACATTGTTTTCCAACTGCATCTCCATTCACTATTAAGTAGTGATAGGTGCATAATCTACATGGTTTTAGTGCAAATTCCATACTTTTTTTAGTTAAACTTGTTTCATTATACATTGTATTACTCTTGTTTTCTATTTTGTTTCTCATGATAAGACGATTCAAAACCAAAAGAAGTGGAAATAACTTTAAAAGTGCAAAGGAAGTGAAGTGCTACAAGTGAAGAAAATTAAAGAAAATTGAAAATCATTTAAATCCAGGAATTCTTCACACCATCCTGTAGATAATTGAAATGAGAAGCCAACACAAAAAGAATGAGATCATTCCGAGTTCGTATGAGAAAGTTATGAGCTAAACCGTGAAACCAACTTGGATTTGGTATCTGTTGGGCCTTATTGGGCCTGCGCGGGAAGAGAAATAAGGGAAGCGTTTTAGGCTCGCCTTTGACGTGAAAATTAGGGGTTTTGTTGGTTTTTGAGGAGGTTAAGTCTCATAATTGGACAAGGATCAAAAGGAGGTGGAAAATTTTAATGAGATTAGGTTTCCTAGTTGGATAAGGATCAAGAGGAGGTTACCAAAGCCTATATAAAAGGGAGCCTAGATACAATTTTCTACACAACTTCTTACAGATAGAAAATACCTTCACGTACAGGAGAAGAAGGGTTTAGTTTTTGATTTCAATTATAAGTATTACTTCCTTAATCAATTTTAGTGGCTTTTAAGAAAACCATGTCTAGCTAAATTTCTTTGTTAGGGTGAAAGGATGAACTTGTAGAGATAGATTTTCTTGTGTTTCAAAACTAGGGTTTTCAACTATAAAAGCTTAATGTCAATGGTTTGTCTCTATTTTAATATTTTATCTTTCTCGATGATTTTTCATGTTTTATGCCATGTATAGTTCATTGTTTGATTAGTAGAAGAAATCATTGACCCTTTCGCAATTATTGTTTTATGAATATTCTTTGACTATTTATGCCACGTATACCTGTTACCGCTCCGCCAACTACGGACTACGGCATGACGTTTCTTTTTTACGAGATTAGGGAATGAGCAAGCTCAAAGCAGTACTTCGAAATTCTACCTTAGGTTGAGAACAGACAATTCTTTTTGAAAATTCTTTTCTACGATTCTTAAACGAAATATCTTCCGTGTATTAGTAGCTAGATTTGCTATTTTGCACGAGTAAAATCGATACCCTTTGTGATGAACGCAAGTAAACCCTAATCTACAACGGATTCCCGAAACCTTAACATTTTTCTATTATTGATTTCAATCTTCGTTAAATAGTTTTTTAATTTGTTCATTAGTTTAATTCTTTACAAAAATCGGAAAAACATCTTTTAATACGAAAGTTACTTGAATTAATTAGTATAAGTAATTCACACTCCTCGTGGGAACGAACCGTATTTGCTCTTGTCTACATCTTTCAACACTGTGCGCTTGCGGTAAAACAAAGTCGGTTTTTCGACGCATCAAGTTTTTGGCGCCGCAACCGGGGAGTTGTTTTTAGGTTAGATTTTTAGTTTAATTTTTGTTTTCAGTATTAATTTATTTTTAGATTTTTATTATTTTGTTCTATTTTACATTTTTTTTTTTGGTATTTCTCTTTTGCTACAGGTTTCGGAATGAGAACGAAAAGGAATTGAGCCAAGGATTTTGGTGATTTAAAGATTTGAGTAAAGTAAAGCTAAAAGAACGGAAAAGAGGACAAAGAGTTTATTTTTATTTAATTTTTATTTTTTAGGGTTTTTATTTGTTATTTTAATTTAGAAAAACTGTATTAAGAAATCTTTAATTGTTTTTGTAATTTTCTTTTATTTTTGGACACTTTGGAACATTTTTGGACATCATTTGTATTTTTTTTAAAACTTTACGGAAGGGTAGTATTAAATATAGGGAACTTTGTTGGCTAGTCCAAAATACCCGGAACGAGTTAACCATAAGTCCACCCGGGAAAACCGATTTATCCATAAGTCCAAAAACGTTTTGAAAACTAACAATTACAGTTATACCCATCACGTGGAATCATCCCACCTCCTCCACTACTTACTTCTTTAACAGAAATTTAGTTTCAGCTACTACACCCACCATTTCATTACTTCTCTAAAACGCTGAAAATCTAGGGCAAAATCAAAATCAAAAAACACCTGAAACCAAATCGAAAAACAGAGACCAAAAAACAAAAATCAAAATATGTAATACAAGACTTTGATTTCTTTGAGCATTAGACAACTCAAACCTAAGCTACTATCGGCAACTACTGCATATTTTCCACCTAAAATGGGTACCAAGAGAAAAATCAACAGAAGAATAAAAGAAACAGTGATTGAAGAACACGATACTCCTCAATCTCCACCATCGAAGAAGAACAAGAAAGCTTCTACAATAGATTCTATGCCAACAAAATCAAAAAAGAAGAAGAACAATGAAGTTGTTGATTCTCCAACAACATAAAAAAACAACGAAACAAACTGTTGTTGATTCTCCAGCAAAATCAAAAAAGAAAAAGAACAAAGAAGTTATTGATTCTCAAACAACATAAAAAAAATGAAACAAACTGTTGTTGATTCTCCAGCAAAATCAAAAAAGAAGAAGAACAATGAAGTTGTTGATTCTCCAACAACATCGGAAAAAAATGAAACACCTGTTGTTGATTCTCCATATACAAAGAAGAAGAAGAAAGGTCTTCTTAAGAAAGCTCTTGTTGTTCGTTCTTCATCAACATCACAAAAGAAGAAGAATGGTGTTGTTGTTCTGGTAAAAAAGATACTGATTTTAATCATTGGTGCATATCAATATATAACATACTTTGTTCATGTTATAGGAGTTAGATCTAGCATACAACATAGATACATATCAATATATATTTTTTTTCTTCATGTTATAGCACATAGATCTAGCATGCAACATAGGTTATATATTGATATGTACTTGGTTTTTAGTATGTACTCATCAGTACATATCAGTATATACTTATTTTCATGTTATAGCATCTAGATCTTGATTGCAGGATAAGTATATATTGATATGTACTTTGTTCTAGATATTGAATTGGATCAGTACATATCAATATATACTTTGTTCATGCTATAGATATAAAACATATATATCGATATATACTGTTCTATACTATAGCATCTAGATCTTGCATATAAGATATGTGACACTCCAAACTTTTGCTTGGGTTTAACCAAACCCATTAACTAAATTTTATACCGAGAGTGCTTAAAAGTTTAATATTCAAGTATTTTTAACACTCTTAGGTTATCTCTTAATAAATTTGATTAGCTAATAGAGAAATCTGCCGTAACTTAAACTCTTGGTGCTATAATAGTGATACATGTATATTGAGCACATGTCAAACATGTGAAAAGGGTATTTTAGTGAATTATCATCCAACCATACAAAAGAGGAAAAACCTTGTTCTTTCCACCCATTATCAGGAGGGCTCAGATCTTCCTCTTCTCTGGGCAATTGGAAAGGGATTTCTTTTTGTTCTTGTCATAAAATCTAATAAAAGAATCAGTGATGGTGAAGCTTGGTATAGTGTATGAGCATGGGGTCTTAGGATTTTACTGCATTTATTGATTTTTAGAGATGGAATTAGCTTAACAAACCTTGGATTGAGGAAAGAAACTTGTAGCAAGAAGAAAGAGTGCAGCTGAAACAAGAAGAGGTTTCAAGGTATTCAATCTCAAGACTAATGCAAGTTGATTCTTGCGCTATCAATTCTTATTGTTAAGGATTGTGTTTTAATTTAATAGCTATAGGGAACCTAATTCAGTTTGAAACCCTAGCACTAGTTTTGATTTGATTTTTTCTGACATCTGAAATCCCAGGTACTGTTTTCATGTTAGATTAAAATTGAACCGTTAGAAAATAGTGATTATTGGTTATATTGTTCATAACTAGTTCATAAAGACCCGACCAAAATTTCATGCCGATCAGATAAGTGCAGGTACCCGAAACAGCTGTGTTACAGAGTCTCTAGGTACATAATTTGGTTAGAAAATGAATAGCTTTGATACCTCTAATTTTGAAGTTAGGTTGAAAAGAATTAGTTTATTTTTGGATATGATAAACCCATTTACATGATGATACTACTGTAAAATTTTCAGAACAATTGGATTTTGGGAAGTGCCCCAATTAGGTAAAGTTTTTCAGATACGACTGTATATATTCAGTCTGAACTGTGCATATAAACCCTGTCATAAATTGATATCTAACCGTCACTTTTACTTGAACCTTTTATGGAAATTGTCTTACATAGTTGTGAAGGTGTGGTAAAAATTTCAGCATGTTCCTACCAGTTTAAGATATGATTTCGACAGGGAAAGTAGGTTGTGTTTGCAAGACTTATTCCTGAATTTCTTTTGTATATGGTTGGAGCTTGGGTTGTGCTTGATTGTGTTGATCAGTTTGAATAATTTATACAGTTCATATTATATATTGAAGTCTGTAGAGACAAATGGAATTTGTGAGAGTTTACTCAATCTTGACTCTGCAGAGGAATTTAATTGAGTTTGAATGAGTTCATTTTATATATGATTATTGGTGTAGTGCAGGTTGGTTCTTCTAACATTCATTTGATTTTGGATTAAATTCTTGAATAATAATGCCTATTGGTTCATGTATGTACCTAATTTGAGCTTATCCCTACAATCTGTTTGATAAATGGGTAAAATGAGAATCCACCTTAGCTTATTTTAGTCCGTAGCTAATGAAAATCCTAAAATATTAAGTTGGAAAGCAAACACTATATATTATTTTCACTGTATGAGGTTAATGATCTTAGATGTCGCATGGATCTTGAACTAAATTTGGTCTACTAATTTACGTATGTGGTCATGTAGCCATGAACCGGATGGCACTGTATTTCTAAAATCAACACAACAGTTGAAGGTTAAAGCCTTGGACTTTGTTACTTGTTAAGCTTAATTAATGCCACTGAATTTGCAAACATCATCATTCTTCTGTGATGTAAATATATAGTACTAGCTATGCTAGCTATTGTAAGTTTGACATTAGTTTACTACCACAGTTCCGTGAGATATTCTCTTGATGTGCAAGTTAATCCACTTTGACTAGGTATGCTTTCCCTTTATTTTGGGAATTTATAAATGTTACTTTAGATATTGCTACTGAAAATGAGGTATACTAGTGGACTACTACTAGTATACCTTGAGTTGTTTCATTATCTCATAAGAGAGTCTAGATTGATTGCATATTTAGATATTTTCTGCCTACTTAGATATTTTTCTTACTTGTTATTGTGCCTCAAGGTTCATTTTGAATGATATATGTTTTGAATGATATGTGTTGTAGCTATGGAGAACCCATACGTATAGAAATGAGTTGTAGCTAAGTTATGTATGGAAGTCCTCTTGTTATTTATTGTGTATGCATATTTGATTCGAATTACTCATTGGTGAATAAGTAGTCCATTTGACTTGTTAATTTGGTACGGATTATTTTATCATTGTTTAATTCCTATTTAAGTGTTCTTTCATACATAAATAAGACAAATGATTGACAATGGGCGACTTTGGCTTACTCAGAGTAATACTTCACTCGTAACTCATCGTGTAAACTGCAAGTGAAATAAGTTTACTTGATATTTAATAAGAGATAATTGCTACCTAAAGGGTAGTTCGTATTATCTAAATAAATAGTATGACGAACTACGGTCGTGCTTGATCCCTTCGAGCTACGAAGAGGGTACTTAGGCAGCCGCTATGCGGTTCATCACAACTGCATGAGGTTGTTCATATCATCTAAAAAGGGTTGGTTGCTTCTTGGAAGTTCATACCATCCATTCGGAGATGATTGTAACCTTGGCAGTAAGGGGTAGTTGCAGTACTGGCTGCGCATACTACCTTGAGAGATGGTTGCAACTTCTTCGAGGTTGTTCATATCATCTAATGGGATATGAAGGGTGATTGTTGGATGCCAATTCATATCACCAAGTGAGATTGGGAGATGGTTGTTGCCATTTAGAGGCAATTCATGTCATCTGAGAAGAATGGTTGTTGTTTATGATGACAATTCATACCATTGATCTGGAAATGATTACTAACTCTCTTGAGTAGTTCAATCATTTGTAAAAGACGGTCTGTTTAGCTTGACAGATTGTTGTGAGTTTGCCTGGCCAAGAATGGCATCCTATTATTATGGCTATCCGCGGAAGACCGTCTAGGACAGTGGCTGGCATCCGACTTCCCTGACATTAGAGATTGGTCCTCACATTTGAACAATAAAACTATTTGACGGCGTCGATGACCCTAAATTACTGTGAGTTTTTCAGGCCTTTAAAGGCATCACATTACTATGGTAACTTGCGGAAGACCGTCCGGGACGGTGGCTGATACCCGACTATCCTGACATTAGAGTTTGGTCCTCACAGTAAAACGATGGAGCTTTGACATATTCGATGACCTTTGGTATGAGTATGAGAATTATGTTTATATGCTTATAACAGTTTGTGAGAAACTGAAAGACAATCGCTCAAAAAGAAAAATAAGCCTTTTAACGAAAATTGGTAACATTGGTTTTTTTTTTCGAGTGGCGTATCGGAAAGTTGGAGATGGCTTAATGGACCGAAATCTGACCCATTGAAAGCAAAAAAAATCTGTTCTGTCATAGGATAAGTATATATTGATATGTACTTTGTTCTAATCTTGAATTGGATCAGTACATATCAATGTATACTTTGTTCATAATATAGCACATAGATATCAACATATCAAAATATATACTTTGTTCTATATTATAGTACATATTGATATACTGTAGGGTTATTGACAGTGTGTTCATTATACAAGTGGTGTGAAGAAAACCACAAAGAAGACAAAAGCACCTGCACCTGCTAGGAAGATATACATAAGTGGTTTCATGGGGATTTTCTCACTTGTTAAAGCAATCAAGGCTGAAAAGGTTGAGTTGAGTGAAACTCAGTTGTGGATAATTAGTGAACAATCGTATGGGAACCTTTCTTTGATGTTCTGGTACACAAATCTTGGTGCAGATCACTGGATGAAGAATGAAACTGATGTGACCAATCTAATAAAGTGTTATAAGAGAAGTAAAGTTGCAGATGATCTCACATTTGAGTTCAAAAGGCATGGAGTTTCACATATTCTGACATCCACTCCTGAAGAAGTAAGTGTTATCTTTGGAATGCCAAGAGCAGGAAAAAAACAACATGAAGATATAATGCTGACATCAAGGGGTGGATATAGAAACAACACTTTCTTCCAAAGGTTCTTTGGTGATGTACAGAATACTAAAAAGGTAAATAGAGTGAGGATACAGGAAGAAGTCTTGAAACTTTTAAGAAAAAAGCCAGCAACTAAGAAGAAAGCAAATGAAAAAGTTGAAGAATCTGAAGAAAAGCAAAGTGATGAAGAACGTGAAGAAATTGGGAGTGATGAAGAAAATGAAGAAGAAGAAAGTGAATAAGATACTGAAGAAGGGAGTGAGGAAAAAACTGAAGAAGTGAGAGATACTGAAGACCTTGTAAGGCTTATATGCTTGTTCATGTGTATCACTTTGTTTTTCACAACAACAGATGCACATGCCTTGAATGAAAAGTACATTGGTCTTGTGGAGGATCTCGAGGCTACAAAGAATGTGTCATGGCCATATTTGATACATTCTTATCTAGAAAAGTCACTAAATGACAATGTAAATGCAGTCGAGAATACTACCGGGTGTCTGAACTATTTGTTGGTAAGAATACGTACTAAAAATCTTTTTAGTAGTTTACTCAATGAAAATTATGATTTACTTTTTGGTGATTTTTTTTCCAAAACATATTTGGTATGCAAAGCATACATATTTGCTGGAACCGAAGGCAATAAAGACGATTCCAGAAAAAATGTTTGTTCCGAGAGCTGTCAAATGGAATCTGTCAAAGTTTAATGTTGCACTCCAAAAAGACATTGATACAACTGAATATGAGGTAAGAAAAATATGTACTTATTTACTACATTTATGATGTTGTGTTATCCTACAATATATAATGATATGTATTGAATGTATGATGTTTGTTATCGTACAGTATATATTGATATGTACCTCATGAAAAACTTGTTTTTATAGTACATATTTCTGAGTACATATTTTGTTGTTTTGGTACAGTTTAATGAAAATTTGAAGGTTCAATACACCAATGAAGAAAAGAAAATTCTGAATAGAATCACAAGAAAAGTTGCAGAAGAGAAGAGTGAAGATGAAAAGGAAGAAGATAAAGAAGAAACTGCAGGGAAGGAAGTGGAGGAAGATAATTGGAAAGGAAAATATAAAGATTTGAGAAAGACAATATTTGAAAAATGGGGTGAAGCGAACACCATGCAACAAGAGGATGGACCACTTGATGCATCAAAGCTTCTGCAAATGTTGAATGACATATACATGAAAGCTTCTCCCTTGCAGCCTGAAAATGAATAAGAGTTTCGAGACTCAATTGATGGAAGTCCCACTCATTTAGGTACTGACCCAACAAGAGAATCCCCATCTCCTACTACTCCAACAGATCCTATTTGTGAAAACATAACAAAAGGTGAAATAGTTTTGGGAGAAGAAGTGCCAATTATTCAGATTTCAACAGAAGATGAAAAAAATGATGTGAGTGACACCACCGTCAAAAGGGTACCATTTAATGTTGCATTGTCAACACCACCTTCAGTGCACAAGTTCTGTGGTGTTGATGTTAATGTCTTTAAAACATGGGTTAAATCTGACCTGGAGAAAGAGGTCAAAGAGATGCAGGAGAAAATTAACACACATGTAAGTAATGCTGGCTAGTTTCACTCTTTATTACAAATGTGTTTATCAATATAACTGTAAATATCAATATGTACTTGATTACAAATGTGTTAATCCAGGAAAGAAGACAGATCCATTATTTGATCGTGGAAGTATGTTTTCTGAAAAGAAGAAGCCAAAACTGAGAAACGAAAAAAGACAATAAAGACAGGAAAAGACAACAAAGCTCGTAAAGCTCAGAAACCAAGAATGAAGTTCATGGATCTTCACAAGTCACTACTCTATGAGAATATGACAGATGAACAAATAGAGATTCTTACTTCCATACTTTGACAAAGGAAAGAGAATGTAAGTACTTTCTACCCTTCATTTTACCTTTAAATCAAGTAAGTTTTGTAGTACATATAAAAAAAAACTTACTTCAATATGTGTTTTTGTTATAAATGTGCATCTCGGTTGCTTGGAGAGTAGAGAATGGAGGTGGTATCTGCGCCAGAGGGGCTACAATGGAAGAGTTGATCTTCAATAGAGCATTAGAGCAAGATCTTCTCAACTATGCTCAATATAAGCTTCAACTAGCGCCTGAAGACGACCAAGCAAATGCTGAGGAAGAAAGAAAATACTTTAAGGTGTTGCACCTGGATCCAGCTGCTTGGGTATGTGTTGTTTTCTTCTTTTATACTTTTGAACATTGGATATGAAAAAAGTATATATTGATATATACTTTTGTGGAATAACCTATTAAACGTTTCCAATTTTCAGTATCATGTCGACAAGCCAGACACTTTAAAGGGAGCATAAGTGACTGCTGTTATTATGTCAATCTTGAAAATGAGCAATGACATCGAGAAGATCCTTGTAGCGATGTTCCATAGCAACAATCATTGGACCCTGCTAGAGTTTGAGTTTGAAACAGAGAAATTTATTCATTACAACATTGCTATGAGAATGACAAGAAAATGTCTGAGTACCTGTTCAACCCAATCAATCAGTTCTTGGATGAGCATCAAAGAAAGATGGTGAGCACCGTAAGGTTGACTGACTATGGTTGTCCACAACAAGAGATCTGGCCATATTGACTTCTGTATGTGATGTATTTTACAAAGAGGAGATCAAAGATTGATCATGATGGAAAAAGGTTGGGAGATGACGAACAATTGATGAAGAAGATTCAGATGAAAAGAATCAAGTTAGCATGCAGGTTGTTGACAGCCACTCCGCTTGATATCAGTTGGGAACCCTCCCAATGAAAATACATGTTTAACTGCAGAGTAATTCATATATGTTTGTAGATATTGGTCTGAGGAGATAAGTTGGTGCATTTTAGTTTTAGCTTGGCATGGTTTTGTGGATAGAGTGAAGAAGATAATTATTAATTGTTTGTTATACCACATTTGGCAAGAGAGAAATCTTAGGATATTTTAAAGTAAATTTAGTTATGTTGACCAGGTGGGATTTATCATTATGGAGACAGTGATAGTTAAGGTTTTGTCTATAAAAGGTAATGTAGTGGATAGTCCTTCTACGCAGTATGTACTTCAGTAAATTTCTTATTGTGTTTACTTATTGAACTTGGTTTCTACCTATTGAACTTGGTTTTTAGTTATTATGTTTATATCAGGATCTTATTGTGTTTATATATATATGATGATCTTTATTATCATTTTTAGGTTTCTATTTAATTTTAGAGTTATATAGAAAGGGAAAACATATTGATATGTGCTAGGAAGTACATATTGATATGTACTTTGTTCTGAAAATCGGAACCAATAGATTCATATTCTAAACAAGTAGATACTGACATGTACTATGAAGTACATATTGATATGAATTTAAAAAATTACTTTGTTTATGTACATTTTTTTTGTGTTTTTATAACAACTACAAAATTAATAAATAAAATAAAAATATATTGGGAATAAAAATCACTAATAACGAGGGGACGCTGCCCCCTCGACCCCCGTATATAGTGAATGACATTCAACCACATGTTCATACATCTTTTAAGATGGAGCAAAAATATAAGATTTACATCATCAAATTCTCGTTCTGTCATTAAGAACATAATTCAGTTGACACACAAACAAGTTCTGAAGAAAAAAAACCCTAAAAAAATGAGACAAGTATCTTTTAAAAGAATTTATATCCCAAATGTACTAAAAAAACTGTAATGAAATTAATTCTCATACATGTATTGGTACTGACGGATAACATTGCATGTAGCCTTGTTGTGATGAGCTTTCAATTTACAATTTGAACATGTAACCGGATTTTTGCTCCTCTCCCATGCACTCTTGATGCGGTTCTTTTTTCTTCTTCCTGGAGGATCCCTAACTACTATTGGTGGCAGAATAATATCTTTTGCGGTATACTCATCAGGCCTGTGGTATATTGTAAAACATAAATAAGAATAATCTACTATACTTGTGCAGTTTTTGTTGATGTATGTTACACTAAATATCAATATGTACTATGCTAGTTCTAGTTTATGGTTTATATGTACTGCTTAAAACCATTCCCATGTATGATACTACCATAAAAAAAATTAATATGTACTGCTTAAAAACTTACCTGTCATGATTAGGAACAAGTCTAATAGCGATTGAATATAGATGGCAATAACAACTAACTTTGAAGTATTCGTCGATATAATCAAGGAACTTTCCCCCAGATGCAGCAATAACTGCAGTAGCATGCTAGCATGGAAAACCATACACGCTCCATCTTTGGAAAGTACAACTCTTTTGCTTAGATCTACCATATGAGACTTGCACACAAGAAACCAAGCATATTATTTATGCAGTATAAATTGATATTTGCCCTATACAAACAAAAAAGAATATAATCTGCACAATACATATTTGATATTTTCCCTCCAAAAAACTAACCCTGGGGAATGAACTTCAAAGACGTGCGCATATGACTGACTAACTTTTCCAAGGACGACCAATTTGAATGTGTAGTTCAAGCAAGGCTTGATACACAGGGGCTAAGAGTTCCGGATCCATCAAAAGACTTTCTTCACGATGTTCAGACATCAACTCCATTACTCGTAGCCTACACGACAAATAAAATTAAAAAACAACAAACATATTATACATATAGTACATATATACTTGTAATGTTACAAGAAACTTATAAAAACCTGACTGTATCAGAGAGAGTACAAGGAGGTAACTTCTTCTCGCAGCGAATCCAGTTATTAAAAGACTCGGCAATGCTTGAAGAAGTCTTACCATACCTACAGCCTGAGAAGTATGCACTAGACCACTTTTCCCTAGGAATGTTACGACAGTATTGAGCAACCCAAGGCCTTGCTAGATAAACCATTTCTTGAAAAGCTTCTTCATATCTTGCTGGAGAAAGCGCATATGTTGCTTTTTGGAAACAGTCCATCACTTTTTTATATTTATCATCAGCCTTACTGATGGGTAAGTTCTTTTTCAAGTGGAAAAAACAATAGCTATGATAAGAATCAGGGAAAACTTCAGGAATTGCATTCAACAAACCTTCACCTCGGTCAGTCAAAAAGGTGATGGGACGATGGTCCAAAACTTTTTTAAGATTGTCCATAAACCAATGCCAATTATCATGCATATGCAAAAGGATAAAAACCTGGAAAAAAATATAAAAGACCATATCAATATGTACTTCATGTCTGCACCTTCAAATTATGTTATACCTACAGTGTATATCAATATGTACTTTATGTATGATGTGTATGATCCTAAAGTACATAAAAAACAGTTACATATCAAAATATGTACCATATAAAAAAGTTATCTTGATTGCGGTTAAGACATGTCGCAGCCATTAGACCTCCTTTAAACCTCCCCGTAAGAAATGTCGCATCACAAAAGATCATTGGACGAAAATTTTTATAACCCTCTCTACAAGCTCCAAAGCAAATAAAAAGTCTGTTAAATCTCTTTGTTGCGTCGTTGAAATCAAAATCAATATAAGACCCTGGGTTGGTTTCCCGAACAGCAGTGACCCACCAAGCAAGATCAGTGTATGACTTTACATCGTCACCAAAAATCATTTGATGCGATAACTTTAATGTATGATATGCGTGGTGATACTTGATGTTGATCCCTCCACCAACTTTAATATAATCCATAATCTCTTGTGGCTTTATGAGAGGGTTGTGCTTGACACGCTCATGAACTAAATGATTTAAAAGCTTCCTCGAAACAGTTGGACTCCTCAACCTATAACCAGCACCACAAGTGTGCCTACCCACGTAATACTTTATCTTAAACACATCCAAAGACCCGTTCATGGCAACCGCATGAAGCATCCAAGAGCAACAGTCATTGTTACATCTCACTGTGAATCTCTCAAGGTTATTCTTCAATTTTTTAACCTCATATCCAGTCCTCAAACAATATTTCTCACATGTTAACCGAACAACTTCAACACCACCATGGAAAAGATGGTTTTTATCTTTAAAAAGATTCTCCCAACCATCAGAAAAAAGAACACTTGCAACCTCTTTACAATCTTTCAAATAATTGTTCCTAGCACTCAAAACCAACTCAGCATTGTTGTCAAGATCAGCACTTTTCAAAGAACTAGATGCACCAGATAACACAACATCAACATGCAACTCAAAGAAATCTGAATTCTTCGTAAAATGTAATGCAGCAAGCCCTTGAAGAGATACATCAGCAAGGACATGGACTTTCACTCCATTTTCAACATAATTAACAACAATAGTTGATGGAGTCAACCAGCTCCACGCATTATAAATAGTAAACTTCAAATCTTTCAAAATCGAAGATAACGTAACCAAATATGCAATGTGGTGTTGCTTGTGGTATACATGAGAGTAGCAAAATGTATTTGGAGAACCAACACCTGACATGTTGAACCTGAAGAAATGTGATCCAAATAAAATAACACAAACACAAAAATCAAAACATATATTTTAAGATGATATGAATACTAAATCTACAGTACAACATAATATATACTATTTTAGAAGTATCACACATATTATAGATTCACACATAACAGACAAACAAAAGCATATTATATGCAGCGCAAACAAATATGTACTGATTCAAAAATGGTATACCATACAATATATATAACAAAAATAGCATACTATAAAAACAATATATATCAAAAAGTTTAGAAAAACAGTATGTATTAATATGTACTGAAGAATCATTCAAAACATCCAGAAGAAAGAACAAAAATCATGATTTCCTGAAAAAATAAAAGAAAACCAAATAAAACCTATTATCTAATAACATGTAAAAAAAACTGAATACGACGATCTAATGAACAAAATAGAACGATTACAAAAATCAGTTTCAAAAATCAAAAGAAAAACTAAAACACGAACAAAAACGAGATCGATCATGGAATTCAACAAAATGTACATCATAGAAATCGTAATCATCGGGATTTCAGTGTAAGAAAAAAAACAAAATCATGAAATCAAGTTGATTATAATGATTACAGTTGAAAAAAAACAAAAACAGAACAAAGCATAACAAAATTTATAAGAGCAGTGAAGAAGATTACAGAAAAATACCTAGAGATTTGAAATCGAAACCCTAAAACTGAAAAACACCAACTGAAGCAGAGAGAGAAGAAATCAGATCTGTGAGCTGCCGATTTTTTTTTGAAAGATTTGATTTCGACTCGATTTATACGTTGAAACAAGAAAGGGTAAATATGGAATATTCAGAATGTAATTTTCATTACATTCACGTGAGTTGGACGAGTGATTCACAAAATCAGTCCAAAATTTGTATTTGGACTAGGGGTTAAACCGGGTTAGATGGATGGATTACACGGTAAATGGGTCATGTATCTAGGATTATGTAGTAATTCTTAGTTAAATATAAACTGCACAGCGAATGACGAAAATTACGATATTGTCTCATCCCCTTGGGTTCGTATACTGACACAGGAGTCAGTGGCCGGAGTCGACTTCAACGGTTCATCGCCCATCTGGTACGGGAGGTAAAAACTCTATCAATCCATGAAACCCTTGTAAGTGGATTTTCTGTATCCCTTCGTAATGCATATATGTTGAGGACTGAATACGGATTTATTTTCTAGTAAAGGGAAAGAACCGGCCATACAAGATAAGGACTCGGATTTCATCATCGTTTACTTCCTTCCCGCTTTAGGAACACGTTACCAAACATGAACGTAAGCTTAAAATTTTGATTAGAAAAAGACCGATAGGGTAACGAGCTTATAAGAAAGTCATTCAAAAGGACTGAATTGGTTACTCTGTTATCCTAACTCAAAGTTCAGGAAGATTATTTTAAGAAGATTCCAGCCGCCTTATAACCCAAGGAAACGTTGCTAAAGAGACAGGGTTATCAAAGCTCCTTAGAGATTATCCTGTTTCTATTCAACTTAATCTATTTCGGATCGTTCAAAGAGGTTTTCTAAAACTGTAACTAGTTTCCTTTTGAAAGAATATAAGATGATCTACAAACAATCTAAGTGGAGTCGTCATGCTTTTTGTTTGCTAGATTCAATAGGTTTGATTTGGTTGAGTCAGCCTTGCTTGTGATTGTTTAGAATTCCCTTCCAATTAGGATTTTTTAGAATTCCCTTCTAATTAGGTACCATTCTTAGTTGAAGAGCAACATTGGAATCATTCACGAGTAAAAAGTAAGTAAATATTTGATATTCTCGCAAAGCTTTTACAAGGTGAGTTATTGGGTAAATCTTGATTGGAATTATGGATGCCGATGATTTGGATTCTTTTATTGTATTTTAGAATATTTCCAAGAGGGAAGAGAAAGAAGAGTCATCTAATAGTTCAATTGATAAATACATTCAGAGAGCAGAGGAACGTCGTCCTCGTTCATTTAATGCTCAGAGTTTTTATTTTTCTCTTA
Organism: Papaver californicum; assembly: GCA_023531435.1. NCBI lineage: Eukaryota > Viridiplantae > Streptophyta > Magnoliopsida > Ranunculales > Papaveraceae > Papaver > Papaver californicum. The sequence continues at coordinate 851,298 of JAJJMC010006817.1, forward strand.
CCCGTGATAGTGATGATGAATATGTGTGTTTTGAGAATGATGATGAACTTGACACTTGTGATTATAGGAATGATGACATTGTTGTGACATTTGAATTTGGTGTATCTTTTCCAACTCACGACCATATTAATGATGATACACCTATTCAAAAGGATGAGGTTTGGATTAGAGACACTATTTATTCAAATGATGATAATGATTTAGAAGAACCTGTTTATATAAGGGATACTATTGTCGAGTTTAATGACTCAGACAAAATGGATGTGCAAATTGATATACCTTCTAATCATGTGAATTGTGAGATTCCTACCGGCCACCTAAAATAAGATGATAATGATCCGATTACTCCTGAAACTTATGTTGCATTGAATGATTGTTTCACTGATCCATCTAGTGCTTTATAAATGCTTGTATAAATGATGAGGAGATTGATATTGGCAAAACTATTTATTTTGCTGAAATTGAACCACTAGATGTATGTTTAGCTTACTTTGCAGATTCCGATGGTCTGATGCTTATTAAAATTATCAATGCATTGCGTTCTCGAATGGTTGATGAAGATAACACAACCATGGAAGTAATTTCTACGGACTTAGAACCTGATTTAGAGTACATAAAAAGTGTTGAAATATCTCAACAATCTTTACTTGTAATCCGTGAGTCTGATTTTTATGCTACTATGAATGAGTTTACAAGTCGGAATCTTGCTCTTTTGAAGCTTAAGGTTGAATTCACTTTATTTACCTTTATTGGTACTAATAAATCTAGTGTTTGCAAGTTCATATTTGTAGCAAAACTTATATATTGGGATGATCCCCAACTTTTCAGACTTTATATTTATGCTTGGCAGTTGACTTTTTGGTACCATTATCATTTTTTTTAGATTAATTGCGGTGTAAGAATGGAAACAAGTATCATTTGCTTCATAGGAGGCAACCCATTAGATTTGTTTCCTTCACCTTATCTTTTTAGTTCTTTATTGCTTGTTTTATATCATTTTAGGATTTCCCATCTTGATTTTACATTGGATGAGTTAGTTTACATTGAGGACAATATAAAGTTTCAGTGGGGAGGAGTGATTAAGCATATAACATTCTTAAGTATTCACTTTTTAGGCAGAAAATTTTCAACTTTTTCGTAATTATTTGCATGAAACATCCAACTTTTAGATATTTTAAAGTCACTTAGTATACTTCTATCTACGTTTACATACGGAGTTCTTAGATAAATAACTGAACTTAAAAGTATTAGAGAACTATATTCAAGGTGTTTATTTGTTGAGAGGCAATAGATGAAAAAACCACCGGTGGCAAGTTCACTATTAGAGTTGTGATCATTCAATACCCTGAGTGAGGCACCAAACCTTCAATTGTCCGTTTAGAACGTTTCATCTGCGTAAATTCCGGGTAGAATGATGAGCTACCCAACCTCGTACTATTTCAGCACTACTTTTTGATCTCTTGAGTGCTAATTATATTAATCATGAGGGTGACATCAGAATTGTAAAAAAAAACTTACCTTGTAGTTTGATTTGCAGTTGGCACCACTTTATTTTTTCTCTCGACAAAAACAGGTTCATAGCCACATATTATCATCACCAAGCGGAACAATAAAAATTTGAAGAAAGTTGAAGACGTTCAAGGTTTAAAAGCAATAATATAAAGAGAAAAATTTATATCCTAGTTGAAGACTAAGTACAAGATCGAAGAAATCAAAAGAAATAAATTTTTATGAAGTTTAGGATACCGAGACATACAAGTTGTGACAAATCAAGTGGTAAAGTCCTTTTTCCACGGACATATTAGTTTCATTGTTATTCTTTTAGTTTGTATTTTATATATTTTGTCTCAAAAAAAAATCAGGAAAATATATATATATATATATAAAAACAGAAAAACGAAGAAAAGAAAAAAATATATTTGTTTTTTTTTATTGTTTTAGAGTATATTTGTTTTTGTATTTATTCACTAAGGTCGTGGGAAAGAAGAAATATATAAAGAAGTTTTAAGCAACAAGAATTTGAGAAGAAGAGAGTTAGAAATTGTCAGAATTCTACGAAGTTCAAAAGTTCATCATCCACAGTTGAGACCGAAGACGAAGACGTTTCTATGGGACGTTGCGAGAGTAGTGTTGATTTTAGATTGGATGAGAATGTGACTGGCATTCTCATCCTCGCATAGTGGTTGATTTCCTTTCGTAGAGATCATCAGAAAACATGTATTTTTCGTCCCACGTTTCTATGGGATATTCAGATATAATTCAGAAGGTTCCTTTTCCTTCCCATCATTCAACGTGTGCAGGATTTCTATCTTCATTCCTGCCTGCACACATGAGAACCATAAAGTGCGTCTTTTGAGTGTCAAATTCATAAAACCCTATTGATGAGGCAGACACATTCGGTCGCTCTCGATCTTGAATTCTTGCATGTGGTGGTTTTCTCTTAACTCAAGAGTTAAGCATGATAATAATGTTCTTTGATACATCTAACTTCTTATTATTAGTGTGCAAAAACTTTATGTCCACTTAGCTTTTTGGATGCAGGTGCTCTGGAATATTTGAGAGTTGGAAATTAGGTTTTATGGGTATACCTCTTGTAAACCCTCAGGAGACTGTAACTCGTCCACTAGGGACACCTAGGGGTTTAAAGGCTTGTTACACATGCTAAGTGTAACAGTATCCTCAACGAAAGGGATTTGTTGTAGTTTAGGTTAGTTTATATTTGTTGTTTCTCGAGGACTAGCAAAAGGCAAGTGTTGGGAATTTGATAGGTGCATAATCTACATGGTTTTAGTGCCAATTCCATACTTGTTTTGTTTATACTTCATTCATTATACATTGTATTACTCTTTTTTTTCTATTTTGTTTCTCATGATAGGACGATTCAACCAAAAGAAGTGGAAATAACTTTAAAAGTGTTAAGGAGGTGAAGTGCTACAAGTGAAGAAAATTAAAGAAAAATTGAAACTCATTTAAATCCAGTAATTCTTCACACCATACTGTAGAGAATTCAAATTAGAATCCAACACAAAAAGAATGAGATCATTCCGAGTTCGTATGAGAAAGTTATGAGCAAAACCGTGAAACCAACTTGGATTTAGTATATGTTGGGCCTTATTGGGCCTGCGCGGGAAGAGAAATAAGGGAAGCGTTTTAGGCTCGCCTTTGACGTGAAAATTAGGGGTTTTGTTGGTTTTTGAGGAGGTTAAGTCTCATAATTGGACAAGGATCAAAAGGAGGTGGAAAATTTTAATGAGATTAGGTTTCCTAGTTGGATAAGGATCAAGAGGAGGTTACCAAAGCCTAGATACAATTTTCTACACAACTTCTTACAGATAGAAAATACCTTCACGTACAGGAGAAGAAGGGTTTAGTTTTTGATTTCAATTATAATTATTACTTTCTTAATCAATTTTCATGGCTTTTAAGAAAACCATGTCTAGATAAATCTCCTTGTTAGGGTGAAAGGATGAACGTGTAGAGATAGATTTTCTTGTGTTTCAAAACTAGGGTTTTCAACTATAAAGGCTTAATGTCAATGTTTTGTCTCTCTTTCAATGTTTTATCTTTTTCGATGATTTTTCATGTTCTATGCCATGTATAGTTCATTGTTTGATTAGTAGAAGAACTCATTGACCCTTTCGCAATAATCGTTTATTAATATTCTTTGACTATTTATGCCACATATACCTAGTACTTCGAAATTCTACCTTAGGTTGAGAACAAACAATTCTTTTTGAAAATTCTTTTCTACGATTCTTAAAAGAAATATATTCAGTGTATTAGTAGCTAGATTTGTTATTTTGCACGAGTAAAATCGATACCCTTTGTGATGAACGCAAGAAAACCCTAATTTAAAACGGATTCCCAAAACCTTAACACTTTTCTATTATTGATTTCAATCTTCGTTAAATAGTTTTAATTTATTCATTAGTTTAATTCTTTATAAAAATTGGAAAAACATCTTTTAAACTGAAAGTTACTTGAATTAATTAGTATAAGTAATACACACTCTTCGTGGGGACGAATTGTATTTGCTATTGTCTACATCTTTCGACACTGTGCGCCTGCGGCAAAACAAAGTCGTTTTTCCGACGCATCAAGTAGCACTTCGTCCTCATGAGTTTCACTTGTTGCAGAACCATACCATATGTTAAGAGCCTTCATCTAAGTTTCCTTTACAGTTCATCTATAATGTTCTTTTTGACATTCAGAATGACATGTACAACAAAACTAAAATAAAGCGATTATAATACTTTTATTACCTTCAACATTTAGGTACACAAAAAGGAATGCATTCTTCCGAATATGGGCGCTCATGAAAATCTCACCTACTTGAGAAATATCTGAGCATATGGAGATACATCGTGCGCAAGCCAATATATTCTCAATAGCCGTGTCTTTTTGCTTCTGTAGAGCTTTAAAATGCTCTTCCCGATACCATTCATTAGATACTTATATCTTGATATGATGAAAATTATTATCTCTTTTAAATATGGTGATTTCTGAAGCATACATTTTACAAACCCTATTTCATTATTTATGCATTGAAATTTCTTTATATCAATTTTCATAAGATGAGTTACACAGTCGGAAGGAAGTAAATATGATTCCAAAATTGTTCCTTTATCTTTATTATAAACCGAGGAAATCATTTGTATCTTTCCCTTTCTCTAGTCATCTGAGTACTTTCTTCTATTGAGTTTTTTTTTTTTGAATTCCTGGCGTCTCCTCTATTAGTATCTCCTCTTCTTTGTGCACATCCATATTTTCATCATCTCCACTTCTTATGATAACTCCCCTTGACTATTTGGAAGATACTTCATCAACTATAACTAATGGAACATGACGGACCATAGAGTCTGTTATTTCCTCGCGCAAGTTTTACCTTAAACGACTCGAAGGCCAACCTCCATTGACAACTAAACAGGTTTGGTGTTTGATTAGTGTTATTTTTTTTATAGGCGTTGTTGTTATTGTTGCGGTATTACTGATGCTTGTAGGATGAATAATGTGTATATAAATAATAATGCACAAAGAACATAAGCTGATTTTCACAATATAGCTGATAACACTCATGACAACATAGCACGTAAAAAGTTATTTTGGTTAGAAGATGTAAAGACCTTTCCTAGAAAATCTCTTACTATGAAAAGAGTTCACGTGCAAAAGGGTAAACAATTAGAGTTCCAAGGTTAAATATTATTTTTTCCTCTTATATATAATCTCGGTTGAAAGAATTAAACGTAAAATAAAAATAAATCAAAAACGTTTTTAAACATTTTTTAGTGGGTCATTGAGTCACCGATTTTCCAACTCATTATTCCACACATTTATTAAATCGCTAGCCTAATTTTTAGGATATGAATAATAATAAAAATATATCAAACTTAAGATTTTACTAAAAGCTATTTAACAAAATTAAATGGATAATGATTAATAAAAATATGGACTATATTTATTAGAAGCCCTATCTTTAATCATTAATATTATCATGTTATAGGGCTTACAACATATGGATAACAGTCCATCTAGATGACTAGAGTTTTCCCTTATATGTATATAAAGAATATTATGATATAAAATACTATCGATTCCTCCCAATAAAATCTCTTTCTCTCTTTCTTTACTATGTGTTTTACTTATATTTCTACTTATAGCACAAAACAAAACAATAAAGCTAATGTCGGATTTGTTGATTATTTTTATATTTTTTTTTAATTAATTGGCTTTACAAAGAGTTGAACCTACCCACATAAGTTTCACTTTCAGCAAACAATTGGAGTTGGACGCTATGTAGTCGATTTCGGCCGAAATTTCGGCGAAATTTCGGGTTTCAGGGTGAAACCAAAAAAATCAAGGGTTACCGGCGAAACGATTTTTTACCGAAATTATCGCCGATATTTGCAAAAAAAAAACGAAATTTCTGCCGAAATGGGCGAAATTCACCGAAATAACCGGGATAGAATTCTGACCGTTGGATGAGATTTTTCTTTTAATCCAACGCGGGAGATTCTTAAGTATAGAAATGAAAACTAACCTAACCCTCTTCTCCGTCTTCGATCTCCTTCCTCTGCAAAATTTAATCTCTTCAGTTTCTCAATCTCTCTTTAGTTTTCATGTCATCCAGATTCCAGCGTTTTGTAGGTATGTAGTTATGTACCCCTTCTTTTGTTTCTTTTTTGTTCTTTTTGATTTAATGAATAAGAAGAAGGTGAGTTCCCTCATCCCTGTATCTTCTTTTGTTGTGGCCATTACTAGGTTTCTCTTCAAGAAATTTTCCATTACTAGGTTTAGAATTGCTATGCAAAAAACTGAGATAATGTGTGTTGTTATGCTTGATACTTTATCTATTAATAAGTTGAGTAAAGTTTGAATGTTTTTGTTGCTGTGATTCTTTGCTTGAATTTGAACCATGTAAATTTGTTTGTCTGGACTCTGAATATATGAAGTTGTTCAATTAATGCAGGGGCAATAGTTGTCTAGCATGGGCAATAGTTAACAAAAACTTTGAATTCTTTTAGCTAGCATGGGCAATAGTTGAACAGAAACTAATATTCATTTCTGGATGTTTATGCCTTTGCACAATTCTGCAATTACTAAGTCTGAATTCAAAATCTGTGAAGAACACCTTATTGATAGTTATTGGTTGTCTTGTTGATTCAAAAAACACATGTCGTGCGAAGCAAAGAATGTGGTCAGATAAGAATGATGAATGGTTGGATTCCTACCTTGTGGTTATGTTTTAGTTGGGGTATTGTTCATCTTCCTTCTCACTCAGTGTCATAGCTAATGTAGCATAATTGACATAAAATAGTGAAACACAAATCCAAAAATGCTCCTAATGAAGTTCAGGTTATGTGGATAGCAGTAGTATTTCTGTTTTTTCCTACCTTTGGTGGTGGCAAGTGATATGCTAGGTGTAAATAGTATTGAAGCTAGTTTGGATAAATGCCATTGCAAGAAACATTATTATATCTTTTGTTGTTGCAACTGGTTTGCCACAGGTTCTATTCCAAGATACGAATCCATCTCTTCTTACCAGAGTTCGTAAAGCCAATATCCTTGCTTTTCAGAAGCCTACTAGTACCAAAGTGTTGTGACTGATCAAACTTGTTAATGTAGGATGTACTTTTCTCAAACTTGTTATGCCTTTAACTGTGGCACTGATGCTGCTGCATATAGTTATCTGCGGCTGTTGTATAGTTGTGAACTTGCAATTGTTTTTTGGGGTATGTTTGCAGATGTTATTCAAGTGTTAAGCAAACTTGAAATTATAAGATGGAGTGTTAATAAGCTCTCATGCTGATGCCTTTACCTTAGTTTTGATTCTGATTTTGGGTTATGGCACGTATGTGTTAATAAGCTCTCATGCAATGGACTTACCATACCTCTCCTGAGATGATTTTAGTTCTAGATCTCATGGCCATATTCATGCTGGTGTTCAGTTAATGGGGTTTGACTGCCGTTTCGATAAGTCAGTCATTGGTTGTGGTATATATATGGATTCTTCTTGTTTATCATCTTGTTTTCTCATTCTTCTTGTTTAGACAGTGAACTTTGAAGTTGTTATTTATCTTTGTTTCATGTTTGAACTTTGAACTATATATGGAATCTATGGATCTATATATTTCGGATGAAAAAACATTTGTTATAACGTTTTGATAAATTTATATTTTTAAATTTGAACTAGTATTTTTTTTATAAAATTATAGGTACAAAATAAATGGATCGATATTTCGCCGAAATTTCTCTGATATACCGGCGTACCAGTGTATAGCTCTCGAACGATATGAACCGAAATCCGATATGTAACAACCTTGGTTGGACGTGCAATCGAGTAAGTTTCACTTTCAGAAACTAATTACATTTTCAGAAACTAATTACACTTTCAGCGAACAATTGGAGTTGGACGTGTAATCGACTAAGTTTCACTTTCAGAAACTAATTGCACTTTCAGCAAACAATTTGGGATTCACAAGAAATCAAAGGTAGAGATGATGAGATTCAACATCAAAATTTGAATCTGAAGATCCAATGATAAAAAACGATTGGAAAGATAAGTTTTATATCTTTTTTTCATTATACTTCAATCTGAAGATCTAATGATAAATAATGTATTTATATACCTTGAAGGAACCATTGACATGAGTCTATTTTATCCCTATGAGGACGTAAGGAGGACTGCTAAGGCAACCCCCTACACTTAAACCCCAAATAATGTTTTGGTTGGTTTTGCTGATGCTGGGTACCTCTCCTTCCCACATAAAGCTTGATCCCAAACTGGTTATGTATTCACCACAGGGAACACATCGATATCCTAGAGATCGACCAAGCAAACTTTAGTATCTACCTCCACGAACCACTATGAGATTATTGCCCTACATGAGACGGTTCGTGAATGTACATGGTTAAGGTATATCATTACACATATTCGAGGGACAAGTAGTTTGAGTTATACCATTGAAGAGCCAAATTGCATTTATGAATATAATGCAGCTTGTATCGAACAGATGAAGCAAGGGTATATCAAGGTGATAATACGAAACATATTTCACCAAAATTTCTTTTACAATAAGCAACAACAATATCTCCTTGAGTAAAGTAAAGTCTAATATATATGAGAATGTGGCAGACTTATTTACTAAATCGCTTCCTAAATCCTTATTTGAAAATCATGTGGAGAATATAGGACTAAGGAAATTATCTGAACTCCCTTGAGTGCAATCAGGGGGATATGTCGACATCAGGGGTATCTAGTGATATGATGATGACATCTAGCTAGATGTGTTGAACTCTTTTTCCCTCACCGAAATTACCTTTTCCCACTGGGTTTTGTTACTCGTCAAGGCTTTAATGAAACAACACAAAAATTATAATTTCTCGATTGAGGTTTTTCTTTTCCCACAAAGTTTTTGTATTTTAGAAGTTTTGAAGCAGTAAGAGGAGTGGTCAGCTTTGATGGAGCAACTTTACTATGACTCAATACGTTGTCCTCTTTTCCTTTTGTCAAGATTTTGCCCCATTAGATTTTTCCTTGTCAAAGGTTTTAATAAGGCAACACATTTGAAGTTTTGTTATGGAACCGCACAAGGGAGAGTGTTATAGGGCCTACGACTCATGGATGTGCGGTCCATCTAAATGGCCAGGGTTTTCCCTTGTGTGTATATTAGGGTATGGCCCGTGCCGTTATGACACGGGATTAGGTTTGTTCTTGGTAGTGCCGAACGTTATCGTCTTAACGTATTTGACACAATCCTATCCTTGTTATTTATTTTTACCGGGGTTGAACATATGCAACTTAAATGAATTTGTGTGACAAATTCAGTATGAAGGTTTGCCAGAGAAGTTACGTTATAGATTTGAGTTTTGTGAAAATGGGCTTGTCTGTTTTAATTTGCAATTCCAAGTAGTTATAAAGTGGTACGTTAGCGAATGTTCATTGGTTTCCTACTAATAAACTAATTTATTTATGTTAGTGTATTTAGCATCTTAAGAACTAAAAAGCCGTCCATGGATTTGAAAGATATAGTCATCAAAGCAAAGTGTTGCTTGATGTTATAATCATCCAATTTTGGTTCTTTGCAACGGTGGGAATTATAGTGCAAGTAGTGTTGTTGGTTGCTTCATGCCCGTGAGCTTATCTCTATTGTGCTTAATTGTCCTTCCAATGAATTATCTGAAAGGCCCTAGCATTTCGATCGAGAAATGCCATAAATTTGGTGCGTAATTTTTGCGTTGAAACTGTAGTTACAGTGGAAGAGTTTCTTTTATCAAGGTAAGGTTTCCGCGGTGCGAGGGGGTAAGGAACCTACAAATCTTAGTGATGGAAGATCATTCTTTATTGTTGATAATCTCCATAACATATACAGATTTATATTTTTAAATCAAGTGTTATCCAAGTTTTGTTTTTATAAGTTAATAACGACGAGTGTCATAAACGTTCAAAGATAAGGAGAGTCGCCTTTGAATACTTTCCAGTCATTACCTTTAGGTATATATCTATACCTTCCTTGTTTCGAATTTATTTTGTTCTTGTTAATTCTCAACACAATCTAAAATTAGATAATAAAATATTAAATAGTTGCACATAGGAGACATAACAGTATACTGTGAATACATAGTTTTTTTTTTATCGATACAACAATGAATATATGGATAAAAGAAGTTACAATAAAAAACTCCATCTCACATAAGAGACAGATCCAAAGGTTAAAAACCAAAAGATTATACAGAATTGGACTATAGAAACCCCACCGAATAAACCCACGTAGAGATAAGCTATGAGAAATTAATGCCTATTAACTACATTTCCCCATTGCCTAAGAAGACCGTGATAACTGATAACTCAACCCCATGAAAACTCAACCCTCTGAATTCCATATTAGGTCCAGTCCACAGGTGGTCGACACTGTTTTTTGTGATTCTCTATTGGTATGTGGTATGTTACCAATCCAGAATTCCATTAGTCAGCATTGTTTTATTTTTTATATTGATTGGAAACCCCTCCAATACTGGTATCAATCGTGATTCTTTCAACGTCGACCGGCCAACATAAATGTTGTCATTTCCGAATGATGTTTGATTCTGGCTTGACTTCCTATGTTTCTAGTTTCTACCTAGAACATGGGCAGAGGAGTGAAAAGCAGCCCCTCATTATATGGGCATTTTTTCAGTTTTTTCCGTTAATAAGCAACAACTGCTTGAAAACCCTTTGTTTGCAAACAATTGTGGTGCCGGCTAGAGGCATAAAGATCTATTTCCATCTATGGATGATGACCCAAAAAGGTTTTCAAATACTTTTTAGATCCCTAGAGGCTTATTTATCATCCTTTGCTCTCTCTTAAATCCTAAGTCCTAACACCAGTTTGGTTTTCCCCCATTTTCAGTTAATTGGATAGCTCTAAAGTTTTCTTTGAATGCGACTTACTATTGCTACCAACAGAAGCCCCATTTTTTCACATTGCATCAACAATTTTCATTTCTAATATTCAAAGTAAAAACAATAGAGCCAGGGATACAAAGAGGGAAATCTAATTCAGGAGAATAGTACACAACCACATTAAAGCAATTCATTACGAAATTCCTGCCATAGTTGTCATACAACAGTGATAGACTTCCATAAAAGATATGGTATGGATTCGAAAGTTTTTCAACAGTTAATACTCTCTGGTTATAGATGAATTTACATGAACTCAGGACAAAGCAAAAAATCATTGACCTACCTAATCCTTCTATAGAAGTCAATGTATCTGTGACAGAGGGCGTTCAGACGTCAATAGATTTTCCACCTCCAGATGCATTATGTAGCTTCGATTGCAATATTTTTTTCTCTGCATTTAGATTGCACCGTACAAATATTATTATTGATAAGCTAATAACGCATACTGAGATACATATAACCTATATCTAGACAATTACAATACTAAAAAGTAGACATGATAACTAAAAATACAATTACAATATAGTCCCAACTTATAGGAGTTAACAACCTTCTAAAATACAAACATCGATGAACATATCAAAAGTCCCTGTTAACAATTTATATGCCTTGAACACATGATGATGGGCATGAATCTAAATGGATGTTGTGTTGGACCAAGACACAATTAGATGATCAAATATGTAGTTCTAGCATATAAGAAATGAGCACATAGTACGTAAATAATTATACAAAAGGTGATAAATATAATTCAACAAAATGAGCATAGAGTACGAAAGTGTACCTTCTTCATAGCATTATAGTAAGTTGCAAGTCTTGACGCTCTTTCTCCAGTATAGACACTTTTTTCATGTATATCTACGTCTTTGTATGAACCATCTACCACTACAATTCTAATAATAATAAAAAATTAGAGTAGTTTAATGATGCCTCAATAAAGAAGAGGCACCTTTATCACTGAGTTTCTCTAATCAACAAACATAGAGAGAAGCATCACTAACAACTTGGCCAAAATTTATGGAACACACTCTTATGTACTTTTCTTCATAATCACCATTCTAAATATTAATCTGCATAGATAAACACAAAAATTAACTTATTCGTTGAGTTCAGAAACTTAAATTCTTTTAGATATATTCACACAAATAGGTAAGGGAGATGTAGTTTAAGTTCAAATTGTGAGAGAATTTATTTACGAAATTGGATAAATAAAAAGAGAATGAAGAAACAAATGTACCAACAGAAGAAGGTGGAGATAGTCGTGGTGACGGTGGTGATTCAATTCAATTCGAGAGTAATTTCGATTTGTATATGGTATGATTCAACAGCGGGGGATAGGAGAAGGAGGGTGATGGTGGTTCAATTTCAATGAGAAGTTGGCGAAAGTTGAATTTGGTGTTTTGCAGATGGTAAATTCGAATCGGGAACGCTAAAATCTGGTCTGAATCGATTTCATCTTCATCTGCAAGAATAAACAACCCAAACTTTTATGTGTGAAGAGAAGTTGAAGAATCGAATTATGAATACAAAAATTAAGAAATAAGTCCATAATCAGAATATAAGAACAGACTTTTGAAATCCCTAATTCGTAAACAATCTAACATCTGAAAAATCGAAATAAACACATAAATTTATATAAAAGTTTCAAATTAGGGCACAAAGTTGCAGAAGAACATAGTTTCAAATTAGGGAAGAAGGTTCCTTGTTATTCTTAGCAACCCTAAATCTTGCGTCTGGATGTAACTAACTTTTCTAATTTCTAATACAGTTTACAGAGGAAAGCAAACCCCTAAAGATAAAATTAACATACAAAAGCTAGAAAAAGATAAATCTGTTTCATTGAGACAAAAATAAATGTCTTCATATTGAATGATGAGAATAACTCGTCGAATGAATGCTGAGAATAAATCAGTTCAGAAAAGGTATTATATGTGGAATAAATGAGAAAGGGAGAGGAAACTGAAGTCCTAAAACGTGGATCGATCACGGACGCATCTTTATGTTTATAAATTGTAGATCTCCGGCAAAGAAAATAGGATAAAAGAATGAAGACGCATATAAGTGGTTCGATCTGGACCGTTCTTTATATATCCTAAATATAAATATTTATCCGACGATAAAGACATAATTATGTAAGAATATTATAACTCTTTTACTCTGTATTTTACTTATATTTTTACTTAAATATAACGCTAATTAAATTGTGGCATTACTACCATTATAAAAATAGTTGATGCGGGGCTTTATCCTTTTACATTCAAACCCTATTTTAACTTCAGAACACTATATTTGTGTATGGCCCCACAACAAGGTTCCTCAACTGACATTTGACCGGGCTTAACTTATCTGACGCTGAGCCTCAAGAGTCAAGATTTCAAGTAATAATTCTGAATGACCATAACAGATTAGTAAAAACAAAAACCTAACTTTCTCTGTTTAAGAAACAAAAAAAACAAACAAACTAAAATCAGAACCTTTTCGAACTACATTTAGAAATTCCCTCTCAAATTCCTTCCCATCTCTTCACCCTCAACAACAGCTGTAACAAAAAAACTCTCAAAAAACCTGATATATAATCTTCATCAAATGAGTATTCTTCTCAAGAGCATGCAGTCTCTGCTCATGGAGGTATCAAGAAACATATCATGGCCATTTTCAAGATCAAGAACCCATGTTTTTCTTGTTTCCTTGTTTCTTCTTGGTTTAGTTTCTTACTTGTCTGCAAGAAATTCACCTACTGTTGTTGTTGGTGGTATAACAACAATTACTTCTTCTACAAGAATTCTTTTCTCAAATATCATCTCTGCTAAGTTCATCTTTAATTACTCTCAGAATAATCAAACTATTTCTTTTGAATATACTCATCAAAATCAAACCCACAATAGTTCAATCCCTGTTGAAGAAACCCACAAAAATTCAACCAATTCTGTTCAGTTGAAGCCTCAGAATTTAACGACGGCAAACTTTTCTTCCGTTCAATTGAAGCCCCAGAATTCAACTGCAACTAGAAAGTTTAGTTTGATTGAGAATCTGAAATATTGTGATATTTTTAATGGAAGATGGGTTCTTGATGATTCGAAGCAAAAGCCAGCAGCTTATGAACCTGGGTCTTGTCCATTTCTTGATGATGCTTTCAACTGTTTCAAGAATGGAAGACCTGATTCTGATTACTTGAGACTACGGTGGAAACCCCATGGTTGTCAGATTCCAAGGTAAATAAACTGTACACTCTGTTTCCCCTTTTCTTACTTTGTTTCTCTGTGTCAGCTATTTTATTGAACACCTTAAAGGCAAAGGTCAATCTTCTTTACTTTTGGTGACTTTTTTTCCTTTATTTAGGTTGAAAGGACAAGATATGTTGGAGATGTTGATAGGAAAAAGACTGGTTTTTGTTGGAGATTCATTGAATAGGAATATGTGGGAATCACTTGTTTGTACTTTGAGAAATTCATTGACGGATAAAAACAAAGTCTTTGAAGTTTCAGGAAAACGTGAATTCAGAACTCAAGGATTCTATTCATTCAGATTTCAAGTAAGTTTTACTTACACAAGTAAACAATACTATTTTTTATTTAAATTACTGGATTTCATCAAGTCAAATTCCGGCCACATTTTTGGTAATGCACTGTCAGATTTCCGTCTCTGAAAATTTCTTCAATGGCTGTAATTTTCTAGGATTATAACTGTTCAGTCGAGTTCATTCGATCACCATTCCTTGTCCAAGAGTGGAAAATGCCTGATATGGTCAGTGGTCGTAAAGAGACCCTTCGACTGGACCTACTCCAAAAATCATCTCTGAAGTACCAGGATGCTGATATAATCGTCTTCAATACCGCTCACTGGTGGACACACGAAAAAACTTCTCGAGGGTAAGTGATTAGAAAGTAAGTCAATCATAAATAACTTCCTGTTTGCAGTTGTGTTTCGATGGACTAATTTTGTGTGTGAAATTCTGCAGGAAAGATTATTACCAGGTAGGCAACCATGTATACCACAAGCTAGACATGGCGGAAGCATATACAAAAGCTTTAAGAACATGGGCTCGATGGGTAGACTCAAATATTGATTCACGTCGCACTCGAGTCTTTTTTCGCGGATACTCTGCTTCTCACTTCAAGTAAGCATAAGAAATTTGAAACGGTAAACATTAACCTGTTCAACCTTGTAATTAGTTTTTACGAATATTGATCACCTTCTGTTTTCGTCTGGGTTTGCAGAGGAGGGCAATGGAATGCAGGAGGGAGTTGTGATGGGGAAACTCAACCGATAGAAAATGAGAACTACCTAGTACCTTACCCAAAGATGATGGGTATACTTGAAACAGTGATGAAGGAAATGAAAACACCCGTTTTCTATCTCAACATCACTAGAATGACTGACTACAGGAAAGATGCTCATCCTTCTATTTTTAGACAGCCTGCAACTCAGAGAAAGCCTGGTATGTTCCAGGATTGTAGCCATTGGTGTCTTCCTGGTGTGCCAGATACATGGAATGAGCTCCTCTACGCCTCACTTCTGAAGTCAGGATTTTCAACTTGAATAATTCACCAAGCAAGAACACAAGCAACCAAGATTGTCGCAATTGGTGTCTTCCTGGTGTACCAGATACATGGAATGAACTCCTCCATGTTGCACAGCACTTTCAAAGTCAGGAATGCTGAAACAATTAATTCAGTAAGCAAGCGAGCAACCACATATGATTTTGCTGGTGTTACAATATTAACTGTATATCTTAATGTTTTGTTTAGAATCTTCCCTGTTTAGATGGGAACTCATATAAGAAATTATGTGGAGTTTTAGGGTTGCTTTCTACTTAAAACTGTATCGCACGCTTTACTTTAGTCAGCTGTGTGAATCTACCCTTTCCTTCATACGTGAAAGGTCTGTAATACCTCAATACTATGTCAAATTTCACTGGTAATCAGAATTTCAGCTTTGTAAAGTTGGTTTAATGTGCATAATTTTACATTCCTTTCTTAGGATTAGCACAACAGTTTTGCCTATTTAAGTGTCGCGCTCCTGTAGAGCAACAGCTTCTTTCACCAAACATTAACTTAAAAAGGCTAAATCCATCCCTAAAAACATCCATAAAATACGAATTATTTAGCTGCTCAAATTCAGAAAAAGACAAACTATAGTCTGATTACCTACTTTAGAAACTATACCAACCAAAATGTACAAAAACTTACTTTTTGTACAGCTATTGGTTCTGTAGCTGCAATCTTGAGGCAGTGGTCATTTAATCTCTCCCAGGACTGACTACTCTGCTCGAAAAAGTAGTAGATACAGAATTTAAGCTTTTATCATGCTACACATACTCTTTCTGCAAGATGAGCAATTAAATCATCACAACCCTTTTTGAATGCAATGTCAGCAGCCATGAACTAGCTGGGGAACTCTAATGTTGGATCAGTAACTTCCATCTTCCCCTTATCTAGAAGATCCGCAACATCGTTGATTTGTTGCCCCTGTTGAGAAAAATTCCATAATAATACGAAGATAATCTATCATCTATTTGACTTATGCTGGTATCAGGCGAAATTATAGTGCCTAGGTTCAAAACTACACATATAACAATTCTGCTTAAAGAAGCTACAATAGTAGAGACAGATTGTTTTTCAAAATAGAAGTTGTATTATAGAATAACTCTTGACATTCTCTTCAAATTGTCAAACAACATTCTATTACCTAAGTCATGATGAATACTTCCACCCAAGTCGGTACGACCCTAAACTTAAAATCCACTAAAACCTGCAAAGGGTGTCTGTTATACTGACTCAAGGGATAGTGTGAATAACCTTTTATTCAGTTTCAATACACCTATTCACTGATATCTTTACCATCTGCAGCACTGAATTCACCATTTACAATTAAGATGCGCCATTTGGAAAAAGAAAATTAGCTTCTGCAAAATATCACTGCTTCAGACTTCATCCAAGGATTCACTAGAAGAAATGTTCTAAAGATATTCTGAATGATGGAAAGATCTTTCCAACTAAAAAGACATTCTATCAACATCTGAGAATTCAAAGTGAACGCAATATAGTTTTAGAGCAGCATCATTCACTACACAAACAAAAGTGCAGCTAAGAAGCCACTATTTTTAAACTTAATAGCATCAGCTTATCGCATCATTCACTATACAACCAATTATAGATGCAGTATGACCAAGTTCCCAATATATAAAGAAAAGAAACATTTTGCATAAAGATGTTAGTGATATCCATAAAAACTTACAACGCTCTAGAAACGAACAGTTAACAACACCCCAGAGAACCTACAGAAGAAAGGGGGAACGGTATCATAATCACTTATTATTTTACATAGAAAAATAATCTACATAAAAAAGATATGGTTTAGTCAACCACAACAGTAAAACAAAAATAGAATTGCTGCTGACAGGAAGCAGGTTCACCTGAAAATTCAAACAGAGAAGGGAAACAAAGATGTCCTAACTTATTATGCGACGCATGTGGCTGTTAAATCTTTTGTAAGTTGGAAATGCTGCGATGTGAATAGGTTAAGTAATAAGGATCCAAGTTTGTTAAGTATTTTAATATTTTAATGTTTCTAGAGAATGGTAATGGGAACTGAATCTACAATCTACATAGCTACTTATTGAGTTTAACGCCATTTCCTATTTGTATCAAAAAAACATTAAAATAAAATAAAATACAGGAATAGCAAAGAGATCCACAGACCTTTAGTACAAAGCATTCACACATCTTCACCTTAAGGAAGGTCTATCTAAGAACAAATAATCCAAGTCCTTCGTATTGGCTTCCTCCATCGCAAAGTCATGGTAACCACAAAACAAGCTAAACTCAAACCACATCTTCAAAATCAACTCCTTGCGGAAGCATGTATCGTGGTGTTCCTCTTTGGACGAGTTTGCTGCTACCAACCTATAGGCATATACCTTGTTTGTTTGACCAGGTCGGAATGCACGATCAACTGCCTGTCGGGTAACTGAGGGATTGAGATGAATATCTAAAATCACCAAGCTAGATGCCCCCACTAGAGATATTTGTTCCCAACATGCTTTTATTTAAACCAAAGAAGACTCGCATCTGTAGAATTGTTAAGACGTTCCATTGATATTTCCCTCTGCTCCTGGCTTGAGTCCCCCGAGATGACAAATAGTTCCTTCCCCAGGCTTCAACCACTAGCTTCTCCAAAAATTCAATGGGAGGAGGAAATATTGACTGAAAACTAACATCTTCTCCCCAGCAGATTCATAAAGCGCCAATATAGTCAAATTTTGTTGTGCTTTCACACCATCAGTGATGTTTACTTTGTTAAGAAGCTCATCAATCTTGGCTTTGTTAATGTGTCCTTTGTCTCCTGTGGTTCAACTCTCTGTATTCTTTCAAGTGAGGGTGAACATAGACTGAGCTCCTCATGGAACATCTCTTGAACCTACCCAATTTTCTCATTTTCTCTACTGCATGTTTCTGTTTGGGGTTAAGAGTGAGAAGTACAGTCAGATCAACAAGTCCTGGAAATTCATCCAGAAAATTACCTTTATAGTAGTGTAACACCTTGCCTGTCATCTCACAAAGGTTTTGTATCACCGTGACTTTCCTTCAGAAATCTTGATCATTTTGTAGAGTCTCTTCAACTAATTCATTGAACATTGTGTCTGCCTCACTCTTAATCTGCTTCCTGACAGCAATCTGCACCTTACTCATGACCCTCCTCACAGCATCCATTGATGTATCTAACTTCAGAAATTTTGGCTGCACAAGATTTAGAATGTTGAAAACCTCTTTCACACGATTCCGCAACAAGGTTCCATATAATACTACCTTCTAAAGGAGTTTGAACCTGTGAAAGGGAGTAGAATACATCTGTGGTTCCGTTTCTAGGCCTGTGACCTTCATCCAAATTAAGTATAGTAAGAACCTTAAGGAGTATATCATGGCAGGCTGCTGCAGCTGTGCTACTTGTACTGTTAGATACAATACTTGCAAATTGTTCATACCTGAGAAACAAGATTCCTCTGTGGTCCACCCATTGTTTAAAGACATCCAACTGTTGTTCTCGACTATCAGCTTTTAAAGTATACAAGCCATACTGGGGAATTTCCTCAACCTGCCATCTTTCAAACTCCCTCTTTTAAGTACCCAAGATTCCTTTGGACAAACACTACAAGTGGTCTGGCATTGGGATATTGGCCAGGAAGCTTTGCATAAAACTTATAATCATAACAGTCTTTCCAGATCCTGGTGTGTGTGCCAAAATTGAAACCTTCAATTTTGTGAGGCTTCATTTGCTTCATGTGACTCGGATGCACCTACATCTCAGCCGCACCAAAATCTTGATCCGATGCATTAGCAATAATAAACTGGGATCCCTCAACTTGTTCGCTGTTCTTCACTGTGCGAAACTGAGACATGTAATTAGTTTTGGTAATCTTTGTTCCCTGGATATAAGGAGGAGATATATATGGGTGAACTGCATACAGTATATGCCATTCAAAACTAGAACTGTGAGCTGTTAGGGCCCCGTCAACAGCCAGCGTCATTAACAAACAAAATGAAAGACAGGAGGAACAAAAAGATTAAGCACAATATTGAAATTGGTTATCAAGGAACATAGGAACTGGAAATATGAGATTGAAGTAGAAGATCAGATGCCTGAGAAATCTAAAGATAAAATTATTGGAGAATTACAGCAATGCAGAAACATACCTTTCCCCACTGGAAGTCAGATATCTGTTCAATGCTTTTTTCAATCATCCCACATATCCTACAAATGTATGCCTGATCGTCCTTGAGAACAAAAGAATGCTCTCATTCGTCTTCCTCCTCTTCTTCTGCAGTATGTTCCCTAGCAATACCCAGAGCCGAAGAAGCATCCAGTTAAAAGAATGCAGCATAAAAAATTAGAATTGAGCCCATATAGTACTTCCATTATAATATAAACCAGTTTACCAAACAAACAACTCAGAATCGAGAATCATCCATATTATTTGCGTTAAGAGAATCATTTATTTGAATTGGCTAAGCACCGAGCAACGGAAAAAGACCTGACTATCAAACTTAAAACCAAAATTTCATGTCTTAATCAAGTAAAACCAATAGAAGCAAAAATAAAGATATGGACAACCATGCTGGTGGATAAATTATAAGCAATTATGACTCACCATGCTAGACTGCTAGATTCAATCTTTAATTAATGCATTCAAAGTGTGGCAAAAAATAGAAAGGTAGTTTTTATGAAGGGGAAGAAACAGCCATGACCTACAGCATATTGTCTCATGTAATTAGAAGCTGTGGCAAGTAGCTACTAGAGCAAAGCACCAGAAACAAAAAGCAAAAAAAGAAGGAAAGCCTAGTCTTTATTCTGTTACTTCCACCATGAAACAAGATGGGGGATGCAATTTTACGAGCTGAAGCCATTCAAATAAATAATTAAGAAAAACATTTCATTTCAATAGGCTAGTCATGTCCTAAGAATATGATAGTTGCCGAATGGGAACACAGAGAAGATAGTATTTTTATTTTCTGCTATATGGGTCACTACTAGAATAATTAAAAGAAAAATACCTTGGAACATTATAGTGCCTCCATCCAAATATCACCAACCCATCATCATCTGCACCGCCACCCAACATATACTCCTTTTGATTTCTCAATTACTGTTTCACCACAAATACCTTTATCTTCTTTCTCAGCATTCCTCTTTCGCCGATCACTTGCCTGCATACAATATCATATATCATTATTACAGTTGAGCAAACTCTCTTGTCCCTTATCTTTTCTCCAAAAAATTGAAACAAGACCGGTGATCAGTTGTAGTGCAAAGTAATGAGAAAATGAAACAGGTAATCTATATAAAACTAGGAACAATGTGATTAACTAGATGAACAACAGAAGGGGGGGAAAGTAAGAATGAAGGGTAATTAAAAAGGAAGAATCGAAAAATAAAATAAAATAATGAAGAAGGAATGTGTGTATACTTTTGGAATTTCAAATCAATAAATGTTTTTATCATTCTGCTAAAAATCGTTGTTTATATCCTTAATTGGGATATCACCAGCTGGCTTATTCGAAAAGAGCGAGTGGAAATCATACTTACGTAAAGGAGAAGATTTTAGAAATCATACCTAGTTGGGTTTTAATCGATTCTGGCAAGGATAGTGGTGGATTTCTTCGTCATTGTTTTAGGACAAAATGTGGATATAGACGGATTTATTTACCATGACAATACGAGTGTGAGGCGCTTTAGGGCATCCACAATGGATCGACTATATCCATCGATTAAAGATCCAAAAATTTGATCTTTGATCCGGTGTAAAAACAACGGGGGATGTTCAAGCGAGGCAGTAAACTGTCTTTTGGGGGTAAGCGAGTTACTATCCTATCGTTCGGAAAAACGGACGAGCCATTAACACCGCGCCTAGTACAAGCGAGATTTTGTTCTCCCGTCTGCAAAACTAACCTACAGGCTCGATCCTAAAAGCTCGTCCACTATCCAAGCGGTCTGTGAATATTCCGCTTGTTCAAGCTCTATGCTTAATTTCGTCTAGAAAATGTGCGAAATAGCCGTGTGAAAAAATGATCCGGATGAGAGATTATAGTGACGCTTGTTCACGTGCGAAGCACTTGGGTGGGAAAAAGACGGGCGGGATGGTGTGGTGTCGTCCAGTTGGTGGAGGCGATATTCCAATACGGAGCCTGTGTTCTTCAGCCGATTATAACCCTAAATTTTCCATTTCTTTCTTCATCTTCTTCTCGCCTCCTGTTCCCTTCCTCTCGCCTCCTACCTCTCCCAGCCGAAACACTCCAAGAACCCCATTTTGCCAACAGCTCTATCATTTGACGATAACCCAATACCTCGTTTTCATTTTCATATTTTGCTCAAACAAATTCCAAGCGAAATCAATGTATATCTTCTACCCTAAAACAATTTAAATTCAATTGTTTTAGTTTCGTATATAATTTAGATGATTAGTTTGTTAAATTGGTTGTGGATGTTGTTTGATTAGTATATTATAAACCCATTATTGAAATATGAATTTGTGTTATAATTATAAAATTGGGAATTTATTAAGGGTTTATGTACATGTTATGAATTAGGTTTTAAAATTTGTTGTTATTTGTTAAATTGAACATACAATACGAAATTGTTGTAGCTTAATTTTTGTGGGTTTATGTTTAATTTTTGGTTGAATGTATTATGTTGTGTAGAAACAAATTAATTTTGATTTAATTTTGATTTAATTTAAAAACAAATTTGTATGGAATTATTTGCAATTGTGTAATTTGAATTAGATTGGTTATAATGGGTGTGATTGTTGTATTTTGATAATGATGTATGTATTTTTAGAATGTTTGATGTATAATTGTTTGTAGGGCTGTCAATATACATCCGAATTCCGAAATCCGTTTTCGACAATCCGATATCTTATAGGATTTTATCCGATTTATCGGATTTCGGATTCCGGAATCGGAATTACTATCGGATTTTACCTCCTTAGCCTAACGGAACCGGATTAGGCAATATCCGGGAGGTTAATGTCCGACATCCGATAACCCAGGGGTGTACTTGTAATTTCTTACCCCTAAGAAAACCCTAAATATTTCTTGATTGTGCTAGGTTGATATGTTCGTTTAGGTAGCAAGGACAGCGGCTCGCTTGAGGAAGAATCATCAACTTCAGGTAAGAAGAATCGAAGAGAAGGAAGCCCACAAGGATACAAAAACCCTTGATAAGTAATTCTATTTATAATTTCTTCTTCATCATCGGTTTCTGGTGAATAAATCCTATTATTATTGCTTTGAAATTTCTGAAAAGATGGGAAAAGATTTGGAGTGATTTCATTTCTAGTCTGAGTTAATAATAGTTTCTGAGATTGATGATTCAGAATGGGTTTCTGAGGATGATTCAGAAATTGCTTGACAAGTGAAGTAGTAGCCCGAGCTAGGGTTCGAGTCGACATTTTTTTGGATTGAAAAACCCTAAATATTTCTGACTATATATATACTCAACTCTCTTGTTTCCAGCAAACGATTGCATTTTTATTCCTCCTTTACAGAGCCTTGAAGAAAGAGGATCTACATTTGCCATAAACGATTTTTCTCAATGGGTAAGAAGATTATCTCTATTGTTTCACCCTTAGATTCGCCATTGATTATGTATTTCGCCCTCCGATTTTGATTTGGCTTGTATTTTTTAGGGTTTTTGGGGAGATTTCGATTTATTTTGTTTTGCTGTTGTATTTTTAGCAAGGATTAAAGTTCATGAGCTCCGAACTAAGAACAAGACTGAGCTCTTGGGACAGCTTAAGGATCTGAAGGCTGAGCTTGCATTGCTTCGTGTTGCTAAGGTAACTGGTGGTGCACCTAACAAGCTGTCTAAGATGTGAGTATCCCTAATCTTCTAACGAAGCATGTTTGATCACATGAATATGTCTGTCCCGGAAGGGTGGAAATAACTTTTGGTATTGTGTGTTTGGTTGCAGCAAGGTGGTGAGGCTATCAATTGCACAAGTGCTTACTGTGATCTCTCAGAAGCAAAAGTCTGCACTTAGAGACGCATACAAGAACAAGAAGTTTTTTCCTTTGGATCTTAGGCCAAAGAAGACTCGTGCTATTATGAGACGCCTGACTAAACATCAGGTACTTATTGTTACTTTTCTTTACTGTCTATTAACCTATCTTTTTATATGCAAATTATAGTGTAGGAATTGAATTATCAATCAGAGGAGTGCTAGCTAGCTATTCTTTAAAAGACTAGCATGTTCTTATCCCTCATCATGCAGTTGTGGTTCCTTGTGTGTGAGACCTACATTCAGTGGGTAGGTGGAGATGAATGATTCTGCTACCCTTTCAAGGAGTAGCCTGCTAGCATTCCTCTTTTAATAAATTGGATATAACATTTAATTAGGAAGAGAGGGTTAATTATGTTAAGACATGGCCGAATGCTATTATAATGATTGACTTGGCGAAAAGATGAGAATGTGGTAGAGTTTGTACTGATTATGGAAATTAGATCTTTGCTTTATATGTTGTATGCAAATGGTAACCCAAGTAACTTCATGGGCAGCAAACATCTTCTCTCTATTCAGTGATTATAAAATGTGTCAAATTGATATCATTGAAACAAGTAGAGAGTTACTTTGACAAGAGTGTGCCTGAATTTTGATCCATAAGTGTCTTGTGTTTGTTGATCTGAGGAAAATATATTGTCAGAAGCAGAGTTGCAATATCAAATTCCAATTTCTTTTTTGTTGTTATTTGCAGAGAAGTATGGCGATTCCTAAAAAGGACGACGAAGGAGGTTCTGAAGCACTAAAAGAATTGAAATCAGTAGATCCTCCATTATTTCTATCACCATCTCCAATTATATCTCAAGCAACTCGATTAGCTTCACAATACATATACTCTTCTCTTCATCCATTTTCCCTTAAATCTCCTTTTCAAAACTTACTTGTTAAAGGATTTGATGCTGAACAAATATGGCAACAAATTGATACTCAATCAAATCACTTGTTATTGAATCTTAAACGAGAATTAAAGCATTTTGAGAAAAACCCAAATGAAATTTCTAAGGGTTTTAATAATTACAAGTACACCCCTAAGAAGTCATTTTAACTTTGTTTGTTTGTTGTTTTTTTTTACCCAGAATTCGGATTTTATCGGAAAAATCCGAATTTCCGATAAGTTAACCTTAACCTTATCGGATTGGGTTTTTTAGAATCTGTCGGATTTTATCGGATTTCGGAAATTCCGATAACCCTTAACCTTAACCTTATCGGTATTGTCAAAATCCGACGGATTTGTGTCCGTTGACAGCCCTAATTGTTTGTACAAATGTATATGGAAATTTTGCTTTCCCTAATTGTTTAGGTGTTGTTAAATTAATTTTAAGTGTTTATGCATTGTGGTGATTTACTCATTTTATTGACAATGTTCTATTATTTGTTTCGTCAGATGTCTAGCAATGTTGTTTCGAGATGGGTTGGCAGAAGAAAACCAGCAAAAAAGCTAAAATCACAGATGATTCTGAAGCACAGTCCATGGTCCCCGAGTCGGTAGATGTTCCGGGGTTGGAACATTACCGTTGTCGAAGATATGGAGGAACATGTTTCTACAAATATTACATATTCCTCTGACGTCAACTTCAGGTTTGACCATCGTGGTTCTCTTAAATCAGTTCTACAGGTCTACAAGAGAATTACTCAGGAGTCTAATAGGGTCCAATATATAATAGAAAGGGGAGGTTGGGGCAGATTACTATCCCTACCTGTAGTAGATTCATCCCACGCTCTAATCGATTTTATAATCGAGCGGTTTTGGGATACTACCAACACATTTCATTTTTCTTTTGGGGAGCTTGGATTCACTCCCCTCGATTGGGTTATGTTGACCGGGCTGAGTATCGGTGTCGGGAGATCAGTTCATTATGAGCCACAAAAGTTTAAATTTGAATATGTTCGTGCGAATATCTTTCATGAATTGAAAGATAATGCGATATGCAAAAGAGAAGGTGTTCCACAACAGTGGGTTTCAGATGCAATAACTCTCAAGTTTTTGACCACCTATTTTGATATCGCTACATTGAACACGGCGAACGATGATAGTGTCCTTGCTGATAGAGTTGCGAGGGCGTTCTATATGTATGTTCTGGGGAATTTCTTTTTCCCAAATGCAAAAACATACATTGATGCAGGATGGTTGGCTGCTTTTGAAAATCTAAATGAAGTTGATCAGTACGACTGGGGTGGTCCTGCATTCTCAAAATTGTATTCGGGTCTCGCCACGGCTTCTAGGGGACAGAAATCAGTATCCGGCCCATTCCAAATTTTGGAGGTAATTTTTTTAACGTTAAATGAATTAAATTTTCTTGGAATTTAGTTGGTATGTAGTTAAATAATTTGCTATTTATTTATGTTGTAGTTTTGGGGATACGAATACCTTGGGATATTTCGTCCAAACAAGACTACGGCTGAAAGTGAACATGAATGGCCCAGATGTCGTAGGTGGTTCGCCCCCTAGAAGAAGGGTGTTGATATCGTGAATTCAAGGACTGAACTAAATCATCTATCTGCCGAGTCCGTGACTTGGCAACCATGGCTTACTGCAGTTATACCAGAAGAAATTGGTTGCAAGGCAATAGAACTTTCTGCCCAACGAGTTACATTCTCCTGGATCGGCACTGTAAGTTCTATAATTATTTTCTCTTATAATCTTAAATTTTCCAGCTTGCACTGTTGTCACATGGTTGGTATTTATTTATTGTCATTTTATTGGATAAAGCACAATATGTATCTCGGAGACCGTTGTTGGAGGCAGAACAACCCAACTTGGGGTATTCCGGCAAACCCCCCTAATTGCATTTCCAACTTCGGTAACGATGAGATTGAAGACATGACAGCCAGAGCTCACGGCAATTGTAGTGAATACGTACGTGTCGTGCAATATGAGGTTTATTATGAATATTGGCGACATGTTACCAACCTCTACAAATATGTGACGGCAGTTGATTGGGAGGTTGAAACGTATGGATATGCGGGTGACCGTATCAAACACAATATTCCACGGCGCCGTGATCATGTACACATTCCTCCTCCCCAACAACTACCATATGTAAGTACTCAACAAAGTCGTGGAGAAATTTATTACGGTTTAAGAAATGTTTGTGTTTCTAATGCTTATTCTTATTTTTTTTCCATCCAAGGTGGTGGCTTATGATTTAGTGCAAGACTTTGCTGATTTTACACAAGAGTTGCGGGATTTTACCTTATCTGAAACAAATGATAGGATGGATTACATCATAGCTAAGGAGGTTGAGTTGAACATTGTTCGAACTCAGTCAGCCGCTGAAAACCTCCTCCTACAAGATCAGGTTTCGTTGTTGACCAGACAGCTAAGCCAATTCCGTCAAGAACAACCCTTAGGTTTTGCCTCATATTCCACGACACCACCTCCTGGTTCTTCATCAACAGTTCGCCCAACGCAGAACGTCAGACCATCTTTCCCGCCATTTATTCCACCAATATCGAACTCCGGTTAAAAAAATATTTTTAATATTTGGATTGGATTTAAAAAGAACTTGTTTGGTTAATTTTATTGTTGATTTACGGTTAAATGAAATGTTATTTTTTTTTACTACGCCGTTTATGTAGTATGATAATTTTACAGCACATTACGAAATTTTAAATGACCGTTTTATTACCGTTATGTTACCGTTATATTACCGTTTTTTTTCCTTGCATAACGTCTATATTTTTTATTTGAGACCACTATAAATAAAATTCAATAGCTACCTTCCTCATTTCATTATTCCCACATTTTAGTTTTCAATGTCTGGGTACGAAAATTTTACCCTTAATGCAAGCAATTTTACTTTAGATGAAGATTTATCCATATGTCGAAACATAGTATTACATTATCCAGCTAGGGGTCAGGAACGTGATATCAATGGTTGTATGACCATGCAAACTTTTGCGATGAAACCGGTAATCCCAACAACCGAAACAGAGCAGGCCTTTTTTGTCGATATGTGAAAATTACTAAGGAAGTATTAGAATTTTCTTCTTTAACTGCTCGGGTCAATGAATTTCGTCTTAGGAATGAAACTGAAGATGAAGTTGTTGCCCGATCACTAGAGGAATGGACAAAATGGAAACGAAGTGATTTCCGGTACAAACCTCATTTTGAGATCTTAAGGGTAATGGATGAATTCAATCCTTTTGTGTTGATCTTTCTATCTAGTAGGCCAGAACGCCATCAACGTCGTCCGACAAGCCAAGCCTTACGGTTTCACTTATAGGTTTATTTCTTATTTGATTTTTCTGTATCGGTAGTTTATTTTTCTCTCCCTTTCATGTATGTCTTTTTTTATTTAATAAAGGTATTGTACTA
Organism: Papaver californicum; assembly: GCA_023531435.1. Lineage (NCBI taxonomy): Eukaryota > Viridiplantae > Streptophyta > Magnoliopsida > Ranunculales > Papaveraceae > Papaver > Papaver californicum. The sequence goes on from JAJJMC010006817.1 coordinate 879,111, forward strand.
GCATAAGGTGTTCTTCCGTTGACGACGATTCAGGCGCTATTATTAGGTCACTAGCATAAATAAAAATTCAAACTCTAAAAATAAAATAGATTAAACTTTAACTTCAATTGATACATTTAGTAGTTAAATCCGATTACATTTTGGACTTCATGAACTCGTAGCTTGCTACAAATATGAATTCTTCCCCCATTTCCTGAAAGTAGTGCATTTTAGCGATTTCCTCCTACACAAGCGGACGAAACAGTTAAATAATGCGTTATTTGACATTGTTGTTAATGATAGAGGAGACAACTTTTCTAATGGTATTACATACTTACAAATTGTTGGATCGATAATCCTAAATGGGTGTGGTTAAAGATCCGTTGTTGTATAGATACATAATCAGCTATTCCCTTTCGAATAACTTGGTATCTATCATAAATTTGTACAACAAATCTTTGGGTTGAATTTCCATATTCCTCACCAAAATGTGTGTGGATCCTCCCCCATAAAGTTTATGGATCAACAATTCCGACTATAACATCTTGACGTAAGGTTTCGTAATACCAAGATTTTGTTATAGCCAAGTCTTCAGCTGAATGAAATGTTGACATGGGTGGAGCTAAGTTATGAAGTAAACAAATAAGGAAATGTGATTAAATAGGAAATGTGTGGAAATGTGATTAAATAGAGAACAAATATGAAAAATAATATTTGCATTGAAATGTGGTTGGTGTATTGTCAATTCATCTCATTGCCTTGTCAAGTTACATAAAATATCTCTGACAAATATGAAAAATAATATTTGCATTGAAATGTGGTGTCCATGTATTGTCAATTCATGTCATTGCATTTGTCAAGTTACATAAAATATCTCTGACAAATATGAAAAATAATACTTGCATTGAAATGTGGTGTCCGTGTATTGTCAATTCATGTCATTGCCTTGTCAAGTTACATAAAATATCTATGACAAATCTGAAAAATAATCTCTGCATTGAAATGTGGTCGGTGTATTGTCAATTCATGTCATTGCCTAGTCAAGTTACATAAAATATCTCTGACAAATAATATTTGCATTGAAATGTGGTCGGTGTATTGTCAATTCATGTCATTTCCTTGTCAAGTTACATAAAATATCTCAGACAAATCTGAAAAATAATCTTTGCATTCAAAATTTTGTTTTACTCTTCTATTATACATAACCACACTGGCTTCTCCATGAATACAAACCGAGTTTATCATTAGCTCTTGCTCACAAAATTCCAACACATAACAAAATGGCAAACTATCTAAATCATATAGACAACTATGGTTCCTCTTCTAGTTTTCCTCACTATGTTTCTTATACTTCTTCTTCTTCTAGTTCATTAAACGATGATGATAACAGTAGTTACTACTTATCAGATGAAAGTTCACTTGAAGCGAACAGTAATAACCTAGCAGTTACTGCTGGTTTAATATTGTCAAATAGGAACCCTCCCCATACACGTACAAAAATACAAAGAAAACGTGATGTAGGTGACAAAGGTCTATGGAGAGACTATTTCTGCAACAACCCGACGTTTCCACCGAATGTTTTTCGCAGAAGATTCAGAATGCGTCGAGAGTTATTCAACCATATATTGGGTGATGTTGTTGCGGTAAATAGTTATTTTGTGCAAAAAAATGATGCCAGTGGTGTTCTAGGCTTAACCCCCCACACAAAAATTACTGCAACAATTTGAATGTTAGCGTAAGGTTGTGCGACAGATGCTATCGATGAGTATTTACGTATTGGGGAAACTACAGTTTTGGAAGCAACCCGCAGATTTTACAGGGTGATAGTCCAACTATACGAAAAAGAATATTTGAGGACACCAACTCAGCGTGATGTTGAACTCCTCCTCGATGAAAACCAAAAAGGGGATTTCCAGGTATGCTTGGTAGTGTGGATTGCATGCATTGGAAATAGGACAAATGCCCTTCCGCTGAATCGGGGGCTTATACCGCTTACAAGGGTAGCGAAAGTATTATTTTGGAGGCAGTGGTGTCGCATGATCTGTGGTTTTGGCATGCATTTTTTGGTATGCCGGGTTCAAACAATGATATCAATGTGATGAACCGGTCGTATATTTTCAAAAAACTTATCAACGGTAAAGCACCGGCAGTTAACTTTGAGGTCAATGGAAATCAATATAATATGGGGTACTATCTTGGGGATGGAATATACCCAGAGACAGCAACTATTGTGACTACCATAAACATCCTGATTCACAAAAGAAACAGAAATTTTCAGCTATGCAGGAAGGTTGTCGAAAGGATGTTGAACGGGGGTTCGGGGTATTACAAAGTCAATTTGCAATTATCAAACAACCCGCTAGAATGTGGAATCCTGACGTGTTAGCCTATATAATGAAAACTGTCATTATTCTACATAATATGATAGTGGAGGATGAACGTATTCCCGGTGACTGGCCGCATAACTATGAAAAACGAAGCCATGGTGCTCCATGTGTCATTTCAAGGGACAACACTTCTCAACTTTCAAAAATGGTGAAGGACCAACGCAGACGTGCAGTATTCGATAAACAAATTGGGGTTCGTTTGAGAAATGACTTGATCGAACACATATGGTCATCTGTTGGGGATGAATGATTATTTTTATGGGATTTTTGGCTGAATGTGTTGTAAGGACTACACTTATTAGTTACATTTACATTTAGATTTATCTTTCAAGCGCATCTAGTTTCTGAAGTAATTTTAAAAAAATAAATCCAATAAATTATAACCCGTTAAAAACATAAAAATTTATTGGTATTAAACTAAACTGAAATTTCTAAATAAATCCATAAGAAAAAAATAAACAATATGACAATAGTAAAAAATAATGGCCTCTATGATTGGGTTAATCTTTTCTTCAAAATTTCACCTTTCCTCAGTTCGATGTACTGTCTTGATACAACATCCACTTGTGACAGATCCATCGTCATTATACGGAATTCCTCTTCTGCTTCTTGCCTAGCTTGTATTGCCACAAACTTTGTATTTGAATCATCTAATTTAGCTTCAAACTTTGCTTTATTATTAGCTAATTTTGCTGCAAACTCAGCATCTCTTTGTGCCATCTTCATATCTCTTTGTTCCGTACATTTGGCGTTGAAGCTTTGTTGCTCTCTATAAATATTTTCCATCAATTCCTGTTGTTAAGTAAATTTTGCTTTCCCTTTTGTCTTTTGTCGTTTCGCCTCTTTTTCCCCATTGGACGAATTACTGTGTTTTGGATATCTCCTAGGTCGTCAAATGCGCTTGGTCCATCTAGGATTAAGTCCGGTGTGTCCTGTAAGTCCTGAGATTCATTGTCGTAATCAGACTCTGCTTGTGATGAATCGAAAACAAATGTCGACCTTCTTGAATATTTAATATTTTCTAGCATAACTGTGTAGCAATCTTCATGCTTAAAACTACGACCAGTGGCTTCCCTGAAAAGCCTACGGACTTCTGTGAACTGGTGTTTCAATTCAATATGTTAAAGGATATACAATCATATGAATTAATGTAATAAGCATAATTAAACGAGTAGTTACCTTATTTTCAGGGCCCCATGTTCCCTTTCTACTTCAGCCTCCTTTGCAGACAATAGCACAACATCTTTACTTATAATTTGAAATCGTATCTGAAGGGAGGTCCAACTACGTGCTGGCATAGTAGGTATATCTTCTTTCATCCAGAATAGAATACGTGACCATAATTGATCTTCAGATTGATCGGTACCAATGCTAGAATCTTGAGAAATTGACAAATGAATTCTACACATCGTAACATCTTCAAAAGACGAAAAATTTGGACCTCGTGCTTTTGATGGTGGCATTTTACTAATCGATTACAAATAAAAACCAACTTTAGATTTTTCACAGAAAATATGTATGAATTCAGTAAAATGCCATTGGTTTGTTATCCCATATATAGGGTAAAAATATAGCCGTTAAACTACAACGGTAACATTTGAACCGAAGTATTAACGGTCACCTGAACGGAGGGCTATTACCTCGCCCTACCACCAACGTATCCATGGAGGCTCGCCCAGCTCCAGGAGAGTCAGCAATATCTCGTCCAATTGTAAACGCCATGTTACTTTCTCGCCCATGTTTGAATTTTTGGAGCGGTAACTCAGAACCTCGCTTATGAGTAGGGCGAGCATCCAGAGTATCGTGTTGAGGAGCGGACGTTTAATATCTCGTTTGACCTGGCGGAATTCCAACTCTACGTCCTTATTTTTAAACGAGATTGTGCACAATCGCTCGGTAACAGGCGATACCTTAAAATAACGCGCGACTATAATTTATAGTCGTCGATCAGCGACGAGATTTAATCTGGAACAGTGATTTTCATCGATCATATACCAAATATGATCGACGTCTGTGGGTGATTTTCGACGAGTATCGATTTTATTTAATCTTTGATCGTCGGTTTACTCGACGATTGCAGATGCTCTTAAGAGACGGATTCAGTTCGGTAGTGGGGCACCTAATAAACAACAGATCTAGACAAACCGCCCTATCAAACACTGTCAGAACTGTATGCTCCGGAAATGGGAATGATTTTTTTTTTCTTTCAACGATAGGTCTCGTAAGAAAGCCATGTGAAGGGAATAACCATAACAGAATGTTGGTTCGGGGAAGGGAGTGTGCTTCTTGGAATGTGATTCTTGAAATATGATTTTCGGAATGTGGTTCCTTTATATATTGTTTGGTTATATCAAGATTAGGAATAATATTTTTTTATAATTCTATTCTTATGTTTGATAAAATCAAAATTGAGAATAAAAAAGCCAATACTTTTTTTATTATATCCTTTTAGTGGTAAGAAGAAATTTTATTGGATCATTAAATACAGTACAACAGACTAATAATTTTTTATTTATTAAAAATATCATAATATATAATGGACTTATGGATTGGTTGATCCAGATGAGTCGTCATGTGTTAGAGACATTGAATTCTCGTAATCTTTTCCATGGAATCCGATGTTGTGTTATGCTTCCTATTTATATAATGAGTTTGTGCTTTTGGCAGTTTTTCCAATAAAAACTTTGCTTTGGAGATTGTGTTTTCCGCTTGCCAAGAGACTTTTGCGTTGCTGTTTGTGATGATATCCGCAATTTGATTGCAATATGTTACTATGATGACACTTGAGAGGATGTTGCTTGTGAGCCAATTACTTGTGATTACCAAATATTGAGCTTCATCATGAAGAGCCGACGAGGCCTAACTCAAGCCTGCCGCTAGGTGCATAAAAGATTATTGATCAACTGAATATCATACGAAAGCATATCCCATCGAAAGGTCGTCTTTCTTAAAAGAAGCATCAATAAATATAATCCAATCTGTAGCCATATTCAGGTAGATAAATATAAATAAACAACATTTATAAAATATTCCCAATAAATTTTTATTTAAGTTTTATGAAAATATAATAGATGAATTTTTATTTTATAAGCTCTTAACAGGGATCTAAAAAATATTTATTAAAAAAACAAAATCAAACAAATAAAGAAATATCAGTTATTTAGAATTATTGGGATGGAGACCTACTTCAGTGGTTTGTAGCTTCAGTTAAAGTCCTTATAACCCGATACATACGCATCTCACGCAGTAATGCAAAGAAAATAGCATACTTAGAAGAGTTGTCGATGATAATATTAGCTGCTGTAACAACTTGATCAAGAGTTAGCTCGTATAACTTGTTTAATACTTTAAAGAATTTGGATGCATTATCGTTGTCATGGTTATATGTAAGTGTTGCTGCCATCTTCTTCATATAACCCATTGTTTCGTTAAACAAAATTTTCAAATAATTTTGAAATGCTTCCCAAATTAGAAGCAAACGGTCGACGCATTTTCCTTTTATCAGATTGATCATTCGTATTTTGCGTATTAATGTTATTCCCTACCTCATATCTACCCTCATCTCCATCATTATTATTATCATTATCATCTTCATTATCACCATCGTTGTTTGTCTAGATTTCTTCTTCCTCATCAACGGCTGATGATGCATTCGTCCCACTTGTTATATCTTATATATATATATACTAAAGCATCATATTGGGGAAACTTTCATTCAAAGACCTTTCGCTTGCTATTAGTCTATGAATCGAAAATCGATATTGGAAAAAAAAAATCATAAGATAATAGGCATAAAATCTATCTTATTAAAAAAAAGTATTTTCCCCAAAATAATGGTCTAGAATTAGTCTTTTTGAGCTATCTACGGTTAGCATTTCTCTGGTAGTGAAAAGGATAAATCGTGGCTTAGAATTAACCCCTGTTTTAAGCCCTCATTCGAAGTCCCACATCTCTTCTTGCACTCCCCTCATAATTATCAAAACCCATCGTCCCCAATCCTCTCATATGTTTTAAAACCCATCATCCATAATTTAACTTTCCCCATAATCGCTTCTTCAGTTACTGTAAAAAATTAGGGCTTTCTAATGATTGTTTCTCCATTTCGTCTCCATACTTGGTTGGTATTTCTTCCTCATATTCGTGAAGTTGGAATTGCATTTGATTAGGTCAGTACAATCTGCTTCTTTAATTTTCTTTGTATTTGATTAGTTTCCTCAATTGGAATTCTTATTTGTATGTTTCTTAATTTGGAATTGCATTTGATTACCTCTGTTGATTGTGTTTATTGTGTTTTTATTTCAACTTCTTTTTTCAGATCATGTACATGTTGACAATAGCCAAACTCTCTTTCTGGTATAAAAGATGGAAATTTGATAGATTTATGGATACTGGCAGTGTTCTAATGGTAAGTATGTTTCAGGTGAATCTGATTAGTTGATACGAGATGCAGTTTCAAGATGTTGATTATATGATACTTCAATAGTAGTTTTTATTCTACTAATAGACTCAACATCCATGGATCAAACATCTCGGCCCCTACCCATGATGTAGTTTGATGGTTGCAATAAAAACATCCATGAAGAGTTTTTATTATGAGATTTGATACTTTAATATCATAGTTGCGAAAAAGATGAAAGTTAGAGAGATGAAAAATATGATTGTTTTTCTAGAAAAATAATAGTGATATTTGAGTCACCAATAATGATCCAAGGTAAATTAAGAGAAGAACCAAATTGAACTAACTGATCCCATTCTTATATGAAGTACGAGGACTGTTATACAAACAAGTTAAAAGCCAAGAAGAATTTCGAGGACCAGCATTACATGAGGGATGCGTGGCGAATCTGATTACACAAAGGGCAAGAAGTATCATCCATGTACATGGTAACTTTAATGATTAGAATAAAAATTACTATTGAGGTAGATTAAAAAGAAGCATACTTACTATCAGAACACTGTGAATCAACAAATTTGTTGTGTTAAAATGTACATGGGAAAATGGTTAGTATGGTTTATCCATCTTAACTGCCATCTAAGTCTACTCCAACGATAACTCTTAAAATAAAAGAAGAATTAAAACACTAAAAGACTCAACATCCATGGATCAAACACGCTGATATAATTTATCAGATTAGAGAACTAATAGATCAAGCTGATTTGACAAAGACATGAATCAACAAATATGTTGTGAATAATGTTTCAGCTTTATGATTTTCGGCACTTAGATTCCATGTAATTTACAATAGCATGTATATTACCTTGTAGTGACACAACAAATCAATTGATTCATGTCTTAGGACATGGAGAGTTCTCCGACCAAATTCGATGTAGTAATCTAAGTGCCGAAAATCTGGTTAGTTGAAAAATGTTTCAGCTTTATAAATTTGTTATGTGGTTTTAGGTGCAATTTGTAGAAAGAAGAATTGATTGGTTCTAATTAGGTTTATTGTATGGTTTTGTAGTGTACTTTGTTTAGTGGGTATGCAGTATAAGATGATGCGTTGTTTATCTGCTTTCCTTAGTAGAAAGCATCTTAATTAAGTGTTAAATTATATAGCTTAGCATAACTTATTTCATTTCCATTTGTTTTTTTTTGAGTTGTTTCCATCGGCTAGCTTAGTAATTATGGTACTTTTTTCCATATTTCGCTGAGCTTTAATAAATTATTAAGTGGGTTCAACACTGATTTTAATAATGTACCCTTTCTGAATATACAACACCCACCATAATATGAGCCGCCCTCCAGGAGTTGGCGGTGTATCATTTGCTCCAGATGATCTCGCCGTTCTAAGTCCTACTTATTCAAGCTTACAACAGACACATTGGGCCTTTATGACAAGCGCTCAAATTCGGGAAGGACTGGCCACACTGATGCGAAGACATCGAGCCTCAATGAATGATGCTAAAAGAGATCAAATGAGGATTTACAACCGAGGGCAGTATACACAACGAGAATATACTCTTGAACAATGAGTATGTGAAGCCTGTAGTTTGTGTTAAGTATGCAGGATTCCTGCTTCGACAAACTCCTAATAAATCTTGGGTAGTTGTTGATTGCTCGAAGCCTTTCAACTCCGTCACCTTGATTCCTTGCTTGAAATTTTCCTTTAGAATCAAGTTCCCTATTTTGTACTTTGTGGTAAGTTCATAAGGTAATTACAACTCTGAATTTTTGCAATTTTTTGTTTTCTTAATTTCGGGTTTCGTTCGGATGCAGGTTTTTTGTGTAGCTTCATTTAAGGTACTGAAATCGTTATGTGTTTTTGTAATGTTTTCAGACATTAATTTTAAAAATATTATCTTGAACATAACAAATACTAGTGTTGATGGTGGATTTTTGACAAGGGTTAGAATTGTAAAATCGCCCTCTGCCTAGCAGCCGAAACATAGAATTATCCACGCTGATAAGTGCATAATTTATATATTTTAAGTATCATTTTCTTATATTTATTTGTTAGATTTTGTGTGGATTACCTTGTATTATTATTACTTTTATAGTTTGTTTTTTTATTAGGTTACATCTCTGAAAGAAGTGAAATTGAGTTTTGCGAGGGAAGAATTTCCAAAGGACCAGTGGAACTCAGTCTAGTCCAAGATTTCTACTCACCATTTTGTAGAAAATTGAATTGCAACGCTAACAACGAAAGAATGAAGTCATTCCGACTTCATATGAGAAAGTTGTGAGCAAAACAAGAACTAAGGACACAATGGTCATTTCAAGGGAAACTACTAAAGGCACCCTTGTTTCTGATAGGGCTGCCATCTTCATATTCATTATAGAACATTACTAAAGGCACTGCCACTATTTCTCAGGGGCTGCCATAAATTTGAACAGTACTAAGAGCACTAATCCGTTCTATTATGGGCAGCCATTGTCTTCCCACTTTTCCAAACGTAAAATTAGGGTTCTTCACCCACTGAAGAGTCAACGCGGGAAGATATAGAAGATTGCTGCTAGTTTTGTTAGGTGATTAGGAGGAAAGATTAGGATTAGGTTTTAACTCGAGCTTAAGGTGCTGCTACCATTGGTGATGAAGGTCTCCGGAGTTGCTGCTGGTAACGATGAAAAGATTGATCACGACGCCATTGATGGTGATGATGATCTGAAGGGTTCTTTAGCTCAAGCCTGCACGTTATCGGACTGATGGATATGTTTGTAGACATGGGTTGCATATGGAAAAGAGTTTTAGGCAACTATGGTGATGGCAGATGAGGAGAAGTGATTGATCATGATTTTCACAGCGAGCTCGAGGATTTATGGCAGTTGTTGCCCGATTGTGATGGTGGCTGTAACCATGATTATAACTGCTTGACAAATCATGGGTGTTTCCTGACAGTGACATAAAGAAGGTGTTGGAACTGAATTGGGTATGGATGGTGATGGGTTTCAGTCGAAATAGAAGCAGCAGAGAAAATAGAGGAAAAAGAAGATGGAGCTGAATTTCCGGCCAAGAATAAAAGAGTGCTGCCATCGATTATTTGTGCTGTGAGTATATTGTATTATTGTGACCGTGAATAGATGGCACTGTTTGATTGAGAAATGGGTTAGCCAAGAACTAATTAGAGTCAAGTCTGTTGGCAGGATCGAGAGAGCGTCAGTTAGGGAAAGCTCGAGTCAGGTAAAGGTAGTTGGGAGCTGTTTTGTTCTGAGAAGGAAGAATGGAGTTTCATTGAGATACGAATACATGGTTTCGAAGGAGAAAAGTCAGGTTATGGCGTGTGAGTAGCTCTAGTCCGTGTATATTACACGGAAAGTTAGCTAGTCGGTGGGTGATAAGGCTGTTGATAATCCTAAACAAATTGAAACTCTGATATAGTTGGTTCCTAGAATTCTATATAAGGGCCGTGAATACTCTTTGTGCAGATACAACAATCTTAACACAATATACTTTTTTTGTAACAATGGATAAAAATGATGTTGACAGACCAGAAAAATTCAGTGGGAAGGATTTCAAAAGATGACAATCAAAGATGTTGTTTTTTCTGAGTTTTCATATGTTAGATGAACTTGTTCTGAAATCTTTTGATGAGGGTTTGATGATGGAAATGAAAGGGATTTGGAAATTTGGGTTAGGTAGAATTATATAGCTAAAAACCATATTCTGAATTCTTTAGAAGATGCACTGTATGATTTTATAATGCAAAAGACAACTTTTCTGCTTTTGATTTATGAGCTGCTTTAGAGGCAAAATATCAAGCTGAAACTGTTGGAAGTAAGAAATTCTTGGTAGCTAGGTTCTTGGAATATAAAATGTCGAACGACAAATCTGTGGTTGATCAATTCGTTGAACTTCAGCGTATTATCAATGAAATTCTTGCTGAAGGCATGGTGATAGATGAAACTTTTCAAGTGTCTGCTGTGATTGAGAAATTACCGTCTTCCTGGTCTGAGTACAAACGTATATTGAGACATGAAACTGGTGAAGTCAGTATGGTTGTTTTGGGTAAGAAGATTCAAGTGGAAAAATTATTGTGTTCCAAAGACAAGAATGTATCCTCTGCAAGGGACATGTACAACAAGGCTCATGTAATTGAACACAAGTCTTCCAATAATTAAAAGGGAAAGAGCAGCAAACGCAACCCTAAGCCCAGTCATCACAAGAAATGTATATTTCAGAACCCAAATCTGGCATTGGTAAAATTAAAGGTGCTTGTTATGTTTGTGGAACTCCTGGCCATATGTCAATGCATTGTAGAAAACGTAAGGACTTTAATAATAAGAAAAACAATGCTAATTTGGTTGAAAACAACAAGAACGAGTTTTCTGGTACGGTGCCTGAAGTTAATTTGGTAACCAATCTGAGAGACTGGTGGGTAGACTCTGGCGCTACAAAGCATGTATGTGGAAACAAAGATATGTTCACCTCCTATCAGAAGGTAGGGAAGGGGAGAAACTCTACATGGGTAACTCATTTACAACACAGGTTCTAAGAAAAGGCAAAGTTGGGCTAAAGCTCACTTCTGACAGGACTCTCACATTGAATGAAGTTCTTCATGTTCTGGACATCTACAAAAATCTTGTTTCTTGTGGTGTTTTAGATGATAAGGGTTTTAAACTTGTTTTTGAATAAGGGAAAGTTGTTGTCACTAAGGGTAAGGATTATGTAGGTAAGGGTTATAAGACTGAGGGTCTCTACAAACTTAATGTAACCCCTGATGAAATGAATAAAATTGATTTTTCTGTTTATGTTTGTGTGTCATTAAATGTTTGGCATGGTAGACTCGGACATGTAAATTATAAGTCATGCATAAACTGGCTAGCATAGGCTGCATACCTAAGTTTAGTTTGGATAATGAACATAAATGTGAAGTATGTGTAGAATCAAAATATGCTAAAAAAACCTTTTAGAAAAAATGTTCAAAGAAATTCTAAACCCTTAGAATTAATTTATTCAGACCTAGTTGACATGAAATCAGTTCAAACTAGAATGGTAAAAAATGGTTTGTCACTTTTATAGATGATTGTACAAGGTAATGTCACATATATTTGCTTAAAGGTAAGGATGATGCCTTAGAAGCCTTTAAGATATATAAACTAGAAGTTGAAAACCAAATGAGTACTACCATTAAAACTGTTAGGTCTGACCGTGGTGGTGAGTATGTAATTCATATAGGATATTTTTGCATAGAACACGGTATTATACACGAAGTAATTCCTCCTTATTCACCACAATCTAATGGTGTGGCTGAATGGAAGAACTGAACCCTTAAGGAGATGATGAATGCCATGTTAATTAGTTAAGGATTACCTGGAAACTAGTGGGGGGAGGCCGTCCTCTCAGCTTGCTATGTCTTGAACAGAGTACCCATTAAAGGATCAGAAAAAACTCCATATGAGTTATGGAAAGGTAGACAACCTTATTATGCATACTTTAAAGTGTGGGGGTGTTTGGCTAAGGTTTCCATTCCTCCCCCTAAGAGAACCAATATATGACCCAAAACTGTTGATTGTGTCTTCATAGGGTATCCTGAGCATACTACTGCATATATATTTATGGTTGTAAGTTCTGAAATTTCTGAAATTGGTTTGAATACTATTATGGAGTCTAGGGATGTTGTGTTCTTTGAAAATATTTTTCCATTGAAGTCTTATTCTCGCATGATATGTGTTGATCCCCTAGATATCCCTTCGACCAGTCAGACATTACCTTTAGAGGAAGATGAAGTTGAAGTTGAGCCTAGAAGAGGTAAAAGACTTAGAACTGAAAAATATTTTGGGCCAGACTTCATAACATGCTTAGCTGAGACTGATCCACAGACTTATGGAGAATCCATGACTTCTTCTGAAGCTCCATGGTGGAAAGAATCTGCCATTAGTGAAATGGATTCCATTATACAGAATGGTACGTGAGAGATTGTAGATTTACCTCTAGGGTGTAAACTCATAGGTTGTAAATGGATCTTCAAAAGGAAACGTAAGGTAGATGGAACTGTGGAAAAATACAAAGCTAGATTAGTAGCTAAAGGCTAAACAGAAAGAAGGTGTAGATTCCTTTGATACTTATTCACCTGTTACGAGAATTACTTCCATTAGGATGTTAATTGCTATTGATTCCATTCATAACTTAGAGATACATCAAATGGATGTAAAGACAACTTTTCTAAATGGTGAATTATTTGAAGAAATTTACATGGACTAACCTGAGGGATTTGTAGTAAAAGGTTGTGAAAACAAAGTTTGTAAACTGAAAAAATCTTTGTATGGTTTGAAACAAGCACCTAAACAGTGTAATGAAAAATTTGATCATGTAATGATTTCTAGTGGTTTTAAAATCAATGAATATGACAAGTGTGTTTATACTAAACTTGTGAATAATGCCTGTGTGATTGTATGCTTGTATGTTGATGATATGCTTATACTTTGTACAAACATGGATGTAATTAATTCCACAAAGAGCATGATAAATGAGAACTTTGACATGAAAGACTTAGGCCTCGCTGATGTGATCTTAGGGATGAAGATTACAAGAAATTTGAATGGATATAGTCTTAGTAAATCTCATTATGTTGAACCTGTGCTTAGAAAATATAACCATTTTGATTGTAAACCTGCTTGTACTCCTTATGATCCTTGTTGTAGACTCAAAAAGAATAAGGGTAATGGAGTTTCGCAACTTGAATATTCACGTGTTGTAGGAAGTCTAATGTATTTAATGAATTGTACGAGACCATACATTGCTTATGATGTGAGTAGGTTAAGTAGGTATACATGTAATCCGGGACAAGAGCATTGGGATGCACTTCTTAGAGTGTTAAGGTACTTAAGGTACACATTAAACTTTTGTTTAAATTATGAGAGATACCTGCGGTCCTTGAAGGATTTTATGACGCAACTGGATATCGGACTCATAGGAGTCTAAGTCTACGAGTGGATATGTTTTCACTCTAGCATGCGGATCTGTATCTTGGAAGAGTTCCAAACAGATATGTATAGCTCGATCCACTATGGAATCGGAGTTTATTGCGTTAGATAAAGCAGGAGAGGAAGCCGCTTGGCTAAGATGCTTTTTAGAAGACATTCCTCTCTGGCATAGGCCTGTGCTAGCTATATTTATACACTGTGATAGTCAAGCTGCAATAGCTAATGCTAAAAACAACAACTATAAAATGGGAAGTCTATACACATTCGTAGAAGACATAATTCCCTGAAAAAACTAATCTCAACTGGCGTTATTTCTGTTGACTTTGTGAGGTCTAAGGAGAATATCGCGGACCCTTTGATGAAAGGTTTGTCCAAGGAGATAGTTAGTAATGCATCAAGGGGGATGAGGCTTAAGCTCATTAAATAAACTTGCCATTAAGGATACTCAACCTTGCTGACTGGAGATCCCAAGATCAATGTTTTGAATGAGACAACTAATTTGTGGTGGGTTAAAGGAAACACTATCATAGAATTTCATTCTCTGTCCCTTCCCTATGGTGTAGACGTGATAGTGTGACTGCATGTGAAGGATGACTTTTTATTAAGTCTTAATGAGTTTTATAGTTTCAATTTAAGATTGAAGTGGGGTGTAGCAGTAAACACTCTTGATGGAACTCACCTATCTGAATGTGGAAGTGGGCCGCTTCTTATGAGAATTGAGCTGATTCTCTAGAGCATTCTGAGAAACGGGATACGTCCAGAAACTAAATGGACACAACGACACGAACTTGACAACACCTAGAGTGATATCACGCGTGGAAGTTATTGATGAACTACACCAAACGATGACAGTTCAAGATATCGCGTTCACTTTCCATCAAGTAGTTCCGGTAATTTCTCACTAAGCAAAGGTTCAAGACCTTATGGACACCTATTGCCTATAGTGGTATTTCTCGCTTTCTGATTTCTGATTTTCATCGGGTTTTCATTCATGTGGGGGATTGTTGGAGAAAATGGGCTTAATTAATTTGTTTTTTGGGCTTGGATTAATTGGAACTTAGGACCAAGAAGTCACTAAGGAAACTAGCACATTTTCACTATTTGTGAATGAACTTTTAGTCCCACATAGGAGAAACTAAATATGTTACCTCTCCATATTACTTAGAAAGTTGCATCTAAGGGAGTCTCCTTAGGGGTTTACACACTTTTGTGTATGGGAGAGGACTAAGGCTATGGGCTAGTTGGTGCAACCATACATTTCACATACGCGCGGTGCTTTGCACCGAAGCACGCACGTCGCCGCCGTCCGTACGGCCTGTCGGACGGGTCGGGTCGGGCTCGGGTTCGGGTGTGGGTGTGGGTCAACCAAGACTTATATTTTTGGACAAAATATTTTTAAATTAATTCTTAAGTAATTTAAAATTAAAACTAAATTTTGTCTTTAATGTGGGGGGCGTCTGACCCAGCGAGTATTAATCTTGACATTTTTATTACTAGTAATTAATCAATTCGCACATAGATTTTTGATTAATTATAAAATTTATTTTCATTGATGGCTAGCTGATTTCTCTCCTCTTCTCGACTTTAAAAGGAACTTGAATTTTCATTTCAACTTACACTAGAAGCAGCTACTATCCTGCCTTCTTTTCCCCTCTTCCTACTTTGTATTGCGCACTGCTTGTTTACTTCCCTTCTATAATCTATGTTGTTGTTAAGTTCGTTTGAGGGTGATTTGTATTGTGCTTATACAAATCATAACGGGTAGTTCTATCCTGGACACATCTCCGCTGTGGGGGTATATCATCTCTCATTCTTGAGGAGTACCTGTATACTATTGTGTTAAGGACAATTTGCTGAGCAGGTGGCTCTGTCCTTTGTGTGCATATCATTCAGAGATTTTATTAACGTTAACATCTTCTGTTTTAGTATTTTTATTTTTGCATATACAACAATAACATGTCTGATGAAGGAAGATGAATTTTCTAATCAGTACTCTTATCATATTATTTACAACTTTAATTGTTTTTATTAATTTAATTTAGATTGAATCATAAACCAGACCCCCCCCCCTATTTATATTAGTAATCAAAAATAGTTAACATCTCATGTCTCCATGAGGAACAATCTTGTTCTTACTACTACACTCTAATCCATATTTATGAAGTAAAGAACTTAAAATAATTTTGCTTGGCTGACAACAAACCACACGCATATTTCTAACTTTGCATCAAAATATAAAACAACTGTATTTCTACTTATGTTCCGCAAGAGAATTAAGAGTACAGTCTTTACAAATGGTTACATGCGTTCTATATTGATCTTGTAGTCTCTCTAAATACATATAATATTTAGCCATCGAACTGGTTTCGAGTCGCATAACTTCCATGGTTGAATTCCTTGAACCCGTCTCGAAAGCGCATCAATATCAAATTATTGCCATAAGGCAATAAAAAATAAGTTATATCTACCCTGGGAATAGCTGATGCCTGATCTTCGAAGACGTATCCTAGCTTAACGCCTTGTTCTTGAAGACACATCTCAAATTTGATAATCGATCCTCAAGAACGTAGCCTAGTTTCAATGGTCGATCCTCAAGGAAGCATCACATCTCAATGATCGAGTTCTGAGGATGCGCTCAAAGCTCAACAGATCAGCCCTCGAGGAAGCGTCATGGCCTAATGGCCGATCATCGAGGAAGCAAACCAAGGCCAGCGCTGCATTATCCTAGCGCCAGCATGATAGGAGCCTAAAATACATAATTTATGCAGCAATTTCTTATGCTTTTCTTTATTAATTTTCTTGTTTTAATGTATTTTATGCTTTGTTTTGTATTTTATAGGTACTTTGGAGTCATGTGGGGTAAAAGAAGAATAAGTTATCTAAAAGGGAAAAATTGACTTTTCATGCAAGTGTTAGCGACAACTCAAACAAAGATAAGGGGATCTCATGAAGAATTGGTAAAGGCACCTCACGTATTACTCAGGCAATCCAAGTTACATAAATTACAATTTGAAATAGATATGAAGATGACTGTCCATATCTAATATAGGGGTGCCTAAATACATTTTCTCTTAACCTAAAATCTAGGTCACGATTAGTTTTCTCTAATCCATTCCATAACCGAGTGTGTGACGGAGAGGAAGAATAGTTGACAAGAACTATCCACCGCCGGTTAACCATGGGTCGTGTTGTGGTCGCTAATTAGTAATAGGGATAATCATAGAAATGCCCCAA
>JAJJMC010006817.1:896472-991004 GCA_023531435.1 Papaver californicum
AATTTATCCGTTATCTTCGGGCGTGCGAGTTCGCATGTGCGAAATTTGACAAAAATGCCCCCATTTAATTGAACGGTTGAAATCAATTTTAATCACGTGCTCCTCACGTGCTTCCTCATCCGACGGTTGGATCAGATTTTTGACCGCACGTATTGATCGCACGCTTAGGTTAGTGAATGGAATTTTCCAAACACTTAAACAGAAGAACAACTTGTTCTTCTTCTTCAACAAAGTAGCAGTTCTTCATCTTCAACACAGTGAGCTTGCGACAGGTTGGGGTTCTTCGTCTTCAACACAACTCAGGTAACATCCTTCGTCTCCTTCATGTGTTTTTTTGTGAAGATTAATGGGTTTGGGGTTCTTCTCCTCTTTTTCTATGAATTCAATTTAGGGTTTTTTAAATTTTGGGGATTTTTCTTTTTTCCATGTTAAAATTTTGGGGGATTTTCGGCTGTATTGAATGGGTTTATGCTAATATTAAATTGATCTAAGATTGAATTGAATGATTTTTTATCAGAATTGTATTCAGTAAGCATGCCTGGATAGTAAGCATGCCTTAAGAAAAGTTTTGTAAAACTAAGATGAGGATAATGAAATATTACCTTAATAGCAAGGATCTTTTGATTAAATGGGTTGTTCTTCATTATGTCAGCATTGAGATCTTCATAAACTTCCATTTGAACACCATCCATAAAGTCTGTTGTAGTAATATTCCTAGTATTGAGTTCATTTGGCTTTGATTCATGTTATGGATTACCAGAGTAGGGGTTTTCATAGATGGTTCAGACACTCCAGTTGGTATTTGCTGGTTCCTAGCTCTCTTGGTATTTCTAATATCAACTTCATCAGTGATATCAGTAACTGGATTTTCTAATTGAGTATTGGTGGTACCCTTAAGTATCTCCTCTTCTTTGTTTATCCACTCTTCCATTTTTCCCTGAACATTCATATACTCCTCATATTCTCCATTAGTCATGGCCCTCTCCAAAAGCTCTTTTGCAACTTCTTCACATTGTTTATCATTATGATCTATTATGTATCAATGTCCACATATGTTATGTGGTTGTTTTATCCAATGGGGGGTATGCAGGACTGGAAGGGGGGGAAGGGGGTGGTCTGCCAAGGCCTGGCAGGGGGCAGGGGGGGTCTGGGGGTGGTCTGCCAGGCTTAGCAGGGTGGTCTGGGGTCTTCCAGGCCTGGCAGGGGGGTATGGGGGTGCCTGGCAGGGTGGTCTTGGGTTTGGAAGAGGGCAGGGGGGTCTGGGGGGTGGTCTGCCAGGCCTGACAGGGTGGTATGGGGGTCTGCCAGGCCCTGGAAGGGGTATGGGGGTGCCTGGAAGGGTGGTCTGGGGCCTGGCAGGGGGCAGGGGGGTTCTGGGGGTGGTCTGCCAGGCCTGGCAGGGTGGTCTGGCGGGTCTGCCAGGCCTGGCAGGGTGGTCTTCAGGTGGTCTTCCAGGCCTGGCAGGGGGGTATGGGGGTCTGCCAGGCCTGGCAGGGGGCAATGGTGATTTTAATACTGTTTTGGTGTTGTTTTAATTTTATACATGTTTTAGTGATTTTAATACTGTTTTTTTTTTTGTAGGGTCAAAATGAATATGGATGTTATAGTTACAGTTATAAATGGGGCAGAAAAGTATAAACCTTTATACTTTGTTGGTGTAGCTGCTGGTCTTAGTGGTCATAATTTTATACAAATGGTAAAACACAGGATGATAAACTTAGGTATGAATCCAAGAATGAATCTAATGTTGTTTGATAATGACAATGATCAATGTGAATGTGAACAGGACTTTGTTAGAATGTGGAACCTAGGGAAACCAGATGAAGATGGTTTTATTCAGTTACAAGTTTGTATTGTTGATGGTGATGTACCAATTGGTGGTGGTACTGCTCCAAATATGACAACTAGTGGTGTAATTAGTGGCAGTGGAAGTATAGCTAGTTCTAAAAAAAAAGGTGTGTAAAAAGCCTACCTTCAGGAGGAGTCCAAGACTAGTTTCTAAACAGTTTGTACATCAGCATCACATGCATGCGAGAAGTCCAACAAGATTAAACTTTGATCAATTGGATGGGAATGAGCCTGTAGTCATTACTACACAAGCTAGTGTTGTATGCAACAATGAAGTAACTACACAAGCTAATATTGGTGAAGCTCAAGTGAATCTACAAAATGAGGCTGAGGATCAATGTCATCCGGATGATATCCCAAGATTCCAACATGATATCAGTGAAGATGAAGATGATGATGAAGATGAAGATGAAGATGAAGATGGAGATGGAGAAGAAGATGATGAGAGAACCAATGTGGGTGGTGATGAGAATGGAATGACAAAAGAGGAAGTAGCTCAGTGGGAAGCAAATTTTGGTGGTCATGAGTTGGGTCCCTAAAGTATAAAAATGGTGTTGCACCCGGTGTGTTGTGCAATGGGCAGAAGTTTGAAGATATATATGCTTTTAGGAAGCATCTTAGGGCGTATGCAGTACTTCATAAAATGCAGTATGATGTAACAAAGACAGATCCAACGAGATTGTATGATGTTTGCAAGCTCGAAAACTGTCAGTGGCATGTTAGGGCAAGAGCCATTCCTGGTGAGAAAACAATCACAGTTAGGAGTTGCAATATAGAACACACATGTGCTACTAAAAGTGGAGTTACAAATCCAAAATACAATGTTAAATTTATAGCTGACTATTTGTATGGAAACTTGGATCATTCTTCATCAGTCAAAACTCCGAGACAAATTGCAAAAGAAATCATTTGGCCACAATTGAAGATTGAAATTCCTTTCTGGACCGCACGTAACGCAAGGGTAAAAAACTTTCTTATTTCTTTCTTTATTTATAATTTTATGTCCATATGTTATTTTATTGATCTTTACAACTTTTGTGGTGCCAGAATTTGGTTCTAGCCAGGTTGAATGGTGTGTTTAAAGATAGCTGTATCAAAGTTCCCCAACTTTGTACTGCTGTTACAACTTTGAACCCTGGAAGCACAACCAACTTAACTTATGCCAATGATGGTGAACATGATAGATTCGAGAGTTTGACCCTAATATATGATGCACAGGTTAAAGGCTTCTTGAATGGTTGTAGGTTGGTTATAGGGTTGGATGGAATGCACTTGACTGGTAAGCTAGGTGGTGTAATGCTCTGTGCAACTGCTTTAGATGCTGGAAATGCACTATTCCCCCTTGGTATGACTGTACGTAGGTCTAGAACTGAAGCCAATTGGAACATTTTCTTAAAAGAGCTGAAGAAAAAGGTGTCAGATAGGGTTGGATTGACATTCATATCTGATAGACAAAAGGGGCTTCTTGAATCAGTGCTAGGATTATTTCCTTTGTCCAATCACAGATATTGCTTTAGGTAACAACTATTTTATACCTCTTTGTTGTTCCTTTGTCCATTTGTGTAGAATATTTGATATTGTTAAATTTGCAGGCATCTCTACCAGAATTTCCAAAGCAATGGATTCAAGTGTAGAAAATTGACAAATCTTCTCTGGCAGGCTGCAAAAGCATATAAAGTGCATCACTGGAAGGTATTATTTGTCGAATTCTTGTAATTTTTTGATTACTCATGTTCTGATTTTTTCCCATATGAGTCATATGAAATGTTCACACATGTAATTTAGGTACATATGGATGAAATTCTAGAATTAAATGCCGATGCACACAAATATTTGCAAGATTTAGACCCAAAATGCTGGGCAAGGGCATGGTTCCCACATGATGTTGCTTGTGAGCATCTAAATAGCAATTTTCAGAAAGTTTTAATGCCATGTGTAAGAATCTTAGACACCAACCTGTGATCAAGATAGCCACAATGTATACACAATTGGTTAATGGATTGTATCTCAAGAGAAGACAACTAGCTGCAACATGGAATATTGGTGATCTGGTACCTGAAGCAAAAAAGCTCATTCATGTAATGAGTGAGCATAGAGGAAACTTTGATGTTGAACCTGTAGTCCTGCTGGAGACATACGAGGTCATTAATAAAATCACAAAGACAGAGCATGTGGTTCATATTCAAAATCAAACTTGCACCTGCAGACAATGGCAATTGCGGCAGTTTCCATGTCAGCATGCAACCTGTGTTTTGTTTAGACTCAATCCCGATTGGACAATGTGAGTTTATTTCCTATTTTTTCAACATAGTTCATATTTGTTAAAGAATGCAATAAATCATACGAGATGAATGCGTAATGAATGATTGCAGGTATTGTAGTAAATACTACACTGTGGAAATGTATAGGACCACCTACTCTTGGTCAATTCAACCATGGGCAGACATTGATGATTGGGAAAACAAGGTACACTTTAGTGCTTGTTTTGAGAATCTTTTTTAAAAATAATATTTCTTTTTGTACTATTGCTTTCTTTAGTATTTTATTAGTTTTTCTAAATCTGAGGATTTATAAAGTTTCCTAACCCTAACATCTATCTTCATTTGTGTAGTCTGGTGTGAACCTTCAACCTCCGATAAAACTAAGAGAACCAGGTAGACCTTGTGTGAAAAGGAAGAAATCTTGGATGGAGAAGAATAGCCAAAAGAAAACTAGAAAGTGTAGTACATGTGGTGATTTTGGTCACAAAAACAGAACTTGCCAAGGTGGACCAGTTGGATCAAATCCAAAGAAGAAAAGTGTTAGAAAAGAGTGTTTGGTTGATGGAGATACGGTTGTTCAGAGAACTGTAACCCCAAAGAAGACAAAGAAGAAATATGCTTCAACAACTGCATCTTCAAGCAAATCAACACCTGTTGGCGTGTCCAAAGAGAAGACGTCTTCCGGCACTGCAGCACCCTCTTCTTCTTCTGTTGCTGTTGGTGCTTCCAAAAAGAAGATGTCAACCACTTCAGCACCCTCTTCTTCTTCACTTGCCCCTGCTGCTAAAAGGAATGTGACTGGTACTGCACCATCCACCTCTTCTGCATCTGCTTCTTCTTTTCATCAGATTTACAATGGCACAGTTAACATGAGGAACCAAAACAATATTATTGAACCGGATAACAAAAGGCAAAGAAAGCCAAACTCAAAATATATGTAATCTTATGTTTTTTTCTAACTTAAGACTTCCTAAGATATTTTATGTTTTTGTTATTTCATGTACATGTTTGTTTTTATGTAAGAATTACTAATTATATGTAATCTTATGTTTATTAACTTTCATGTTTCTGTTCTTGGGGCATTTTTATTACCATTTTCCGTTTTGGGGCATTTTTGTTACCTTAACTGTTTGAGGCATTTTTATAAGATGATAATCTTTTTGGGGCATTTCCATAAGATGAAATATGGGGGTATATTTGTCAAATTCTTACATACGAACTCGCACGCCTAAAGATAACGGATAAATTGATGGAATGAGGCATTTTTGTTAATTTTTCCGTTTTGGGGCATTTTCAGTTTATGATCCCCAAATTAGGGCATTTCTATGATTATCCCTTAGTAATAAGGTTATTGAGTTCTGCCATTCTAACACCCTGAGAAATTTAATCTGGGTTATGGACAATTCGGATGTTGCCGGAATTGTGTAATATGGGTGCACGATTCATAATATTATTGTGCCTCGCATTTGGAATGCAAATTGAGTGCCTCGCATTTGGAATACAAATTGAGTGCCTTCCCAAATAGGATGTTATTAATTTTTCAAGCCATCCCTTATAATAATGGAAGTCTAATTATATTTGCATGTCAGAATTGAGAAATTCTATGGCTCGAATCTTTAGTATTCTCTTATTTATCACCTGTGTCTACTATTTAGGCAGAATACCGTCGGCTATTGTCACTAAGAAACTAAAAGAAACCGCCGAAACGGAAGAAATGGAGGAAAGTGAGGGAGAACCAAATGTAGAAATCGAAACAATTTCCGAAACGAAGGGGACTAAACAGGAACAAGAAGGATCCATCGAAGAAGACCCTTCTCCTTCCCTTTGTTCGGAAGAAAATTCAAAGTTAGATATACTTAAACTTAAAGAAGATAAAGACCTCCTCTATCATAAATTGTTGTAAATGAATATTAATAAAAAAAATAATAAAAAAAATGAATAGAAGAATAGATAAGAAGATATTCTTCTGCCCCCTATATTTTTGATCCCCTCTCCTACAAATAAACTTGTAATACCAACTCCATTTGTAATTCCATCAATTACTCGTCTATCAAAAAACTGAGTGAATCCAACCAGTCCTCTTATACCGGTATTTAAGGTTGTTGCATAAAAACTGGAGTTGACTAAGATCATAATTAACCTCTGGACACCTATAAATACATGTGTCACTAGAAGAAGAGATGAGGGGTAATGCTGTCATTTTAACAGAAAAAAAATATATCAGATTTTTAAGTAATCTCCCATTCACCCTGTTCTATCCATTTCTATTTTTCTTCCACTTTTTTCATTTCATTAAGAAACCAACAGTTGAAGAAGGATTTTGTGTTTTCGAAACAAATTGAATAAACCCATTTATGGAATTGCAATCGTTATTTGGATTGAACTCTTGAATCAAGGTAAGGGTTTCTTCTATTTTCCTTTTTTTTTTTTTCACAAACCAATTTCAGTTATGATTGATTTGGTTGAATTGGATTTGTTTTTCCAGAAATCTTCACTTGTCCTTATGAAACTTGGTGCTTGGATTTCCAGGGGTTTATGTTGCTCTTTGTTTTAAGGTATGGGATTTCTTTCTCGTGGTTTTAGTTTCTTCCTCCGTCAAATATTGTTTCAATTCTTACGACTTAATCTTGTCGATGAGTAATTTCAATTGGGTTTCCTTTGATTTGGTCCTTGATTTCAGTTTAAAGTAATTTTCCCAAATTTTTATTTTTACTCCCTGATTAGTTTGACCTGTATATGTGGTTTGATATTCTTTCAATCTGTTACTTTGAGTATTTGGTATTCATCCTCTTCTCTTGAGTTATCATTTTTCCTTGGAACATGTGAACGGCTAATGTTCTCGTTTGAAAACTGAAAATGAAATTCCAGAAAAAGGTACTTTCTGTCCTGGTTTGACGACACATTTTGACCCAGATTTAAACCTTATTGTTTTTGCTTTTCATTTTTATGTTAAAGATGGATTTCTCTAGTTTCAAACAAGACCAAAATTGCTGAATCCGTTGAGGAATGATTTTTGTACGAATTTTTGATTTTAGACTGTCAAAATGGCAATTTTCCAAAAACGTGATTTCTGTCCTGCTTTCTTGAGACAATTTTGACACATCTATAAATCTCATTACCTTATCGCATTATTTTTATGTTAAATAGGAATTTCTTAGCATTCTAACAAGAAATTTTTTTCCGAATTCCATCACCAAATGAATTTCCTACAACTTTTCTTTTAGAGACTTTCAAAACTGAAAACTTATGAACGTGTGTTGCTGTCCAGTTTTGCGGAGACACTTTTAAGACAGCTACAAGCCTCAATACCTTTTCATATTATTTTTATGTTAAAGAGGGCTTTCTTAGATTTCCAAAGAGACCAAGTTTGTTTGATTTCATTGCCTAATGAATTTTGTACGAATTTTTAAACTTCAAGTTTCTGAAAACGTGACTCCTCCTCTGTTTTGATGAGTACTTTCGACATAGCTATGGACTCTACTGAATTTTATAATAATTTTTATACTATAAAGGGGCTTCTCGGTTTTCTAAAGAACTATAATTTGATAAATTTCATCGCCTAGCCAAGCCGGTATGAATTTTTGATTAAAGACACCAGAACTGATATTTACATGATTTCTCATCTCAGGTTATATGTTTTGCCATTTCTTGTTGTAAATTCTTTTCATACTTGCAATGAGTGTACTCTTCCTTTTCACATACATGGTGGTAGCCTTGGTTGCTAATTATTTTCAGTAATCTGGACTTTTTTATTGAACATGGATTATTATTATTATACTTGTGGTAAGTGATTGTCGCTTTCATGATGAGTAGTTGTGTTCGATAAGAGATTATTTATCAATTATGTGAATTCTGCCAATGTTGCTTTTCTATAAGATTTTTGCTATGGATTGATGAGGTTTTTCGTAACTTCTGGATGTTTCCTTCGCGATAGATGGATTTGATTGGAAACTAAAGGACTCTATTTTAGGATTGTCAGGCCCTAATTGGCACCCCACCACCTTGGTGGCGACCCGGAAGATCGTTTGAAACGATGGTTGGTACCCGACTGCCCTGAAGGTGGCTACAGCCAAACGAATAGTAGAGTAAATTTTACCTGAATTTAAGTGAATGGCAGCTTACAAATGTTTAAGAGCTAATGTTTTACATTTATTTGTGAACTTTATATTTCAGTTAATGTTCTTATTTGTTGTTCTTCCTTGTGGTATTTTATCTGTATATCTCCTGACACTCGATTATCGTTGCATCTCCTACTGGGTCGTGGCTCACCCTGTTTTGTTTATTTCCCCCCACAAATATAGAAATTGTCCTGGTGTTATAAGCTGCTTAAGGTTTGTGGTAGTGAAGCTTGGGACGCAAAATTGGTATTTACTTTGTTGTCCTTATATATCTATGTCATGTCATAATAGCAAGTGGGTGTGGGAGTGTTTTTGAATGCTGTCCAGTTCGCTTGAATTTCCTGTTGCTAAATACTCAAGTATTTTGTCAATGGATGTTAGCTTACAAAACTTTTGTTTTATTAGTGAAAAATATAATTGAGGAAAGGGTTTCATTTTCACTGTTATAATTGGGTTTTAGTCAGATTTCATTTAGTTACCTGAGATGTTGGTAAATCCTAACTTTAATTCATGAACTTCTTTTAAATCTTCACTATTTTTTCACAACTACAAATTTGTTTTGAAACCCTATACTTTCTTGTGTATAATCCTTGCATGCAAACTGTAGATAATTTTGAATGTCATAAATTGTTTAACTAAGGTTAAAAAGTCTATGCAGCCACCCAAGTTTTGGCTTCCATCAATAACCATGTCTTTGTATTTGAATTTCTTAACTAGCATGTTAACTGTTTGCGAAATGACCCAATGAAATAGGTTTTTGAAACTTTTTAGGTAGCCAAAAATTTGGACAGTAAAATAAAAAACCTCATTTTTTTCAAAATAAAATAAAATTATGACCTAATTCTCTTGGTGGTGTTTTTATAAATATTTTGTGATTTAAAATCTTTGTTTTTTCTGGAGGTCTCTTTCATTCTAAATATAGAAGTCTCTTTATAATTGAAATGGCAGTTGTAGCGCCCTTATGTTTTAACTTGCATTATTTGCTTGCAGACTTGGGTTTTCAAAGGAATGGGTATCTGTATAGTCCCTTGCTTTATTATTGTGTTTGTATTTTTATCCTACTGTTAACCTCTCGACAATCTGAACTTGTTTCATTTGGTGGGTTCACTGATTCAAAAACCTTAGATTTGTGTTCACAATAATGGGCTTCTGTAATTCTTTTTATCTCTTCCTATTTGTTGCCATGTGCTAACCAATTTAAAGTAACAAGTAATCAAAATGTATTCTTGGTTGGCTTTTATTTTGTAAATAACACATCTTATTTTGCTTCAAAAAGTAACCAGATGTGAGACTTTCAGGTTTCCGGTCAATATCATTGACGACTTAAATCCTTCATTTTTTTTATATATACTCCGTCATGCTTGTTTAATATCTACCCAGTAAGGACAGGCTGTTCTATTATTTCCTTGTTTTGTTGACTTATTATGAACATTTTTTTTAATATTTCTCTGTTAAATGTTTAGTTGGATGATTGTGTATCCGACTACTCCCGACAGGTAGGAGTAAGCTTGCCTTAATTCTCTGTTTCAAATTTTCCTTGGGACTTTTGTCATTGAGTATGATTTTGCATCATTCTAAGAGAAAACTAGTTGTCGGTCCAGCCCTTTAGCATGAGGGAATTTTCATAATATTACATGGTGTCCCTTCATTTTAATATGAACTTCCCATTTTCTCTCAACTTATTTACAATTTAAAAGCTTGATCTTAGTAGCCTAAATTGATTGAGCAACTCCCATTTTTTAAGATCGCACACAACAACTTTCACCATGGTCGCATCGGTAGTGGTTTAGCGACGGTTTAGTGCCATACGAAAATATACACACGTAGTACTCCGGGGAAGCAAGCAAAAGATTTGTTATGGGTTGAGAAAAATTACGAAGACGAGGACAAGGATAAGGAACATCAGAGACCTTGAAGATGATGATGGTGTTATCACAAGATTGTAGCTAGGAAGAAGCAACTTGGGAAATAGAATTCATTATGCGACGGTAGTATCGACATCCGGATGAAGGTAAATCTTGGTGGCCCTTAAATTTGTTTTGATTTTTGGGACGAAAATCTTTTTTAGTGGATAATGGTATAACACCCAGAGAAATTTAGTCTGGGTTACAGGCTTGAGCCCAACCTATTCGGGTCATGCCGGGATTGTGCAATGTGGGTGATTAATCCTAATATTATTGTGCCGTGCCGTGCATTTGGAATGCAAAGTGAGTGCCTTGAGTCCAAAATAGGGTGTTATTAACTCTTCTAGCCATCACTTATAGTAAGGGAAAAGTTTAATTAGTATTTCCATGTAGTTGATTAAGACCATAATTGACCTCTTGACACCTATAAGTATATGTCATTAGAAGAAGAGATGAGGGGTAGTAATGTCATTTTAATAGAAAAATCAGATTTTTTAGTGATCTCGTTCACTTTGTTCTCTCCGTTTCTATTTTCTTCAGCTTTTTTATTTCTTTAAGAAACCAACAGTTGAGGAAGGATTTTTTGTTTTTGAGACAAATTGAGTAAACCCATTTATGGAATTGGAATCGTTATTCGGATTGAAATCTTGAATCAAGGTAAGGGTTTCTTTTATTTTCCTTTTTTTTCTTCACAAACCAATTTCAGTTATGATTGATTTGGTTGAATTTAATTTATTTTTCCAGAAACCTTCACTTGTCCTTATGAAACTTGGTGCTTGGATTTCCAGGGGTTTATGTTGCTCATTGTTTTAGTTTCTTCCTCCGTCAAATATTGTTCCAATTCTTAGGACTTAATCTTGTCGATGAGTAATTTCAATTGGGTTTCCTTTGATTTGAAATTCGATATATATTGGGCAATGGTTTCCTGCATGTCCTTGATTTCAGTTTAAAGTAATTTTCCCAAATTTGTATTTTTACCTCCTGATTAGTTTGACCTGTATATTTGGTTTGATATTCTTTCAATCTGTTACTTTGAGTATTTGGTATTCATCCTCTTCTCTTGAGTTATCATTTTTCCTTGGAACAATCTTGTGAACGGCTAATGTTCTCGTTTGAAAACTGAAAATAAAATTCCAGAAAAAGGCATTTTCTGTGCTGGTTTGACGATAAATTTTGACCCATATTAGACCTTATTATTTTTGCTTTTCATTTTTATGTTAAAGATGGCTTTCTCTAGTTTCAAACAAGACCAAAATTGCTGAATTCTGTTGTGTAATGATTTTTGTACGAATTTTTGATTTTAGACAGTCAAAATGGCAATTTTGCCGAATTCCATCACCAAATGAATTTTCTACAAATTTTCTATTAGAGACTTTCAAAACTGAAAATTCTGAACGTGTGTTGCTGTCCAGTTTTGACGAAACACTTTTAACACAGCTACAAACCTCAATACCTTTTCATATTATTTTTATATTAAAGAGGGCTTTCTTAGCTTTCCAAAGAGACCAAGTTTGTTTGATTTCATTACCTAATGAATTTTGTAAGAATTTTCGATCGCTGACTATTGAAACTGGAAGTTTCTGAAAACTTAACTCCTGCTCTGTTTTGATGAGTACTTTTGACATAGCTATGAACTTTACTGAATTTTCCTTTAATTTTTATACGATAGAGGGGCTTTTCGGTTTTCTAAAGAACTATAATTTGATCTTCATCGCCTAGCCAAGCCGGTATGAATGTTTGATTAAAGACACCAGAACTGATATTTACATGATTTCTCATCTCAGGTTATATGTTTGCCATTTCTTGTTGTAAATTCTTTTCATACTTGCAATGAGTGTACTCTTCCTTTTAACATACATGGTGGTAGCCTTGGTTGCTAATTATTTTCAGTAATCTGGACTTTTTTATTGAACATGGATTATGATTATTATACTTGTGGTAAGTGATTTTAGATTTCATGATGAGTAGTTGTGTTCGGTAAGAGCTCATTTATCAATTATGTGAATGCTGCCAATGTTGCTTTTCTGTAAGCTTTTTGCTATGGATTGACGAGGTTTTTCGTAACTTCTGGATGTTTCCTTCGCGATAGATGAATTTGACTGGAAACTAGAGGACTCTACTTTAGGATTGTTAGATCTTAATTGGCACCCCACCACCTCGGTGGCTACCCGGAAGATCGTTCGGAAAGATGGCTGGTGCCCGACTATCCTGACGGTGGCTACGGCCAAACGAATAGTAGAGTAAATTTTACCTGAATTTAAGTGAATGGCAGCTTACAAATGTTTAAGAGCTAATGTTTTACATTTATTTGTGAACTTCATATTTCAGTTAATGTTCTTATTGTTGTTTTTCCTTGTTGTATTTTATTTGTATATCTCCTGGCACTCGATTACCCTTGCATCTCCTACTGGGTTGTGGCTCACCCTGTTTTGTTTTGTTTTGCCCCACAGATATAGAAATTGGCCTGGTGTTATAAGCTGCAAAAGGCTTGTGCTAGTGAAGGTTGGGATGTAAAATTGGTATTTACTTTGTTGTCCTTGTATATATATATATATATGTCATGGCATAATAGCAATTGGGTGTGGGAGTGTTTTTGAATGCTGTTCAGTTTGCTTGAATTTCCTGTTGCTAAATACTCAAGTATCTTTGTAAATGGATGTTAGCTTACAAAACTTGTGTTTTTTTAATGAAAAATATAATTGAGGTATATATCTTGCTTGTCTCATATAAACTCCATCTGGGTTCTCTTTCCTACTACTGAATTAAATTCTCTTATTCAAACATGTTTTTCTTTATGATTACTAAACATCTTTAATAGTTTTTGCGTTAAAGTTGATAAGTTTTCGTTGATCAGAAAACTTTATTTGATCTTAAAATGTAATTTTGTTCCATCTAAGTGACGTCACGGGGGGTTTGTGCTTTTTGTTGGGTCGATTTCCGACCCAATGGAAGTCCAAATTTCTGGTCCTTCACAGCCATGGTTTCAAGCCGAGAAGGAAATGTAAGATGAGTTTGTTTCTAGCGAAAATTAAGAGAGAAATGGCAAGGAAGAGAATCTTTGGTTGGAAATTCAGCTAGAAATTAGTGAAGAGAAGATGGGTTTGAATTAGGGTTCGCTGTAGAGTCCTGAATCGAATTGTGGGTTGAGTTCAAAGCCGAGAAAGGAATTGCGATGGAACTGAAACTGGGTTTATTGTGGCAGCGAGAAGAATTGAGCTTGAATTAAATGAGAAGCTGCTGTGAGCTGTGTTTACCGTGAAAGTTTGTGAAGTAAGAGAAACTGAATTTGAATTCGAAATGGAAAGGGAAGAATGGGTTTGCTCGAAGTGGCTGTGATGAGTTTCAATGAGTCTGTGTAATGGGTTGGTGCTGTTTGCTTGTTGAGATGAAATTGAAGAATGATGCCAGGGTTCGCTGTTGAAGAAGAAGTTGTGGGTCTGTGTTAGAATGGGTTCGATTTTGAAATTGCAAAGAAGAAACTCAGTAGCAGTGGTGCTTCAGAGTTGCTAACTAGAATTGAGAAAACAGTGAGAAGAAGATAAGGTGTTGTCTCTGCTGAAGGCTATTGCAGTGGGTTAATAGATGGCTTATAATGAATTGTGTGTGTTGATTGTGATTGAATTGCAGGGAAGGAGATATAATTGTCTTACAAATCAGCAGCCTGTATAGAATCCTCAACACTTCGTGAGACGCACATTTTGTGTTTGTCAAAGCGCCTGAACCACTTGAGTTTGGAAAGGAAGTAGATTCATGAAGCAGTTGAGAGTTTCAATAGAATTTGGATTCGGGGTTGCGCTGGATTGGATTATGGACAGAGTTTGGCTAAGAAAAGATAGGGAGAGAAGAGTTTTGCTGCCGTGAATCAGGAAATTTGGGTGTTTATCAGATTCGAAGCTGTAGGATCTAAAGAAGAAATTGAGCTATAAAAGTACTACCTAAACCTACCTACCACACCCCTTACTTCTGCAATCTGTTTCATCAACAGAGTTAGCTCCTCTCCAATCTTAACAGTACAACCCACCTAAACCCCCACCTGCACTTCACATCCACATCTCCAACCTGTTCGCAGCACCCTTCTACCGTCACGCTCACATGCTTTGCTTGTATTTGTTGTTTGGTTTGAGTTCTAGTTTTATATTTTCCTTTTAGTTTAATTATAATGAATTTTATTATGTGTAGCTAAATACTTATTTGATTATGGATGATTTCTATGAGGGCTTAATCTTTATCGGTTATCAATTTATTTGGAGTTTTAATTGTTTATCGATTGTGTTTACTATATTTAATGTTTATGGGTAATTTTTAGATTGTTTGGGATGCATACTAAACTAATCTCTTGATTATTCTATCGCTAATAGAAATTGTGAGATAAGTGTAATAGTCTAATAATTCTCTACACAAGTAGATTACGAGACCTTGCAGATGAATTCTGTGGAGCAATTGCGAGTAACGATAACACCAACAAATGGATCTTGAGCTAAGAGTTTAACCTCTGGGATCAACCTAATTCGCAAACCATAAAGTGTTCGATCGGGTTACACCTTGAGTGAGATATTACTTAGTGGTTCAGATAAATAGAATATGATATTGGAGAGCTTTCTTATCCAATGATCAAAGGAGTTTTGGGGATAACACTGAGCTAGCTGCTATTTTAGGTTGGTGATGATTGATTCTAGGGAAAGATAGAGAAGTATACTACTCGAGTTAATGTTTGATAATGGCGAAAGATTCTCTAATCATTTATTTTTTCTTTTTCTTTTATTTATTTATTTATAACCAACCCATTTTTAGAATTTATTATAGTTTTGCTAATCCAAATAATAGCTCAATTACCCAACTCTCTGTGGCAACGATCCTTACTACCGATATATTACTAGTTAATTAGTGAGAAATATCTTGAATAATTTGTTGCACTTACGACACGCATCACAGCGTTAAGATGATGATGTACAAATGATAGCCTAGCGCTAGCTTACGCTTGCGTTGCATATCTCTAGCAATGGCCAAGGCCAGCGCTATATTTTTTTCGTGGCGCTACATATAACGCGATGCAAGGGTTGTTTCTTGACACAAGCTCCGATTCTCGAGGGTGCAGCAACCAATCTGTGCTCAGACCTTGAGGACACGACCTTGTTTTTGGTTAATCCTTGAGAGAGCGCCATGCTCTTAGCACTGATGCTGCACTCTCTTTTCGCCCTAGATTATTTGCTAGCGCCACATTTTTTCATGGCTCTAGCCTATTGCTGGTGCCACACTTGTCCTAAGCATGTTCTCAAGCAAGTCTGCATGCCTGGCCGTTGAGAACTCTTGCGTAACCTTGACTTCAAACATTTCCAAATTTATGCCATGCTACTTTTAAGCTAGTACATGACTATTAAACTTACTATTTTTACTAGACTCGACACTGGTCAATCTACTTAACCATTTAGTGAACTGAGCAACTTGTCTGACTTATTTAGCAGGTTATTTACCTGAATTAACCAAAATTGAAGTAGTTCATGACTTTACTACTTTTCTAAGAGATATAAAATATGTCATAAGAGGGGGATTCTCATTGGGGTATTAGTCTGGCGGTCTATGGAAACGTGCGATGTGACAACATATCTACGAAAGAAGGTAATAAGTAGTGGGATGGTTTAGAGAAGTTGAGAAGATGATGAGTAGTTGTCATATAGTCCTCCTGATTTATTGGACATGACTCCACTACAATCTCCACGATCATCACTTCTCCACCTCTTGGAAACCTCCAGAAATGAAGAGAAATCAGTGTGTTCACGACAAGACTATAAAATAGATGGCTTCATCTACCGAAGAGGTAATCTACTCTACAGTTCTACATTCAGTCTTTAACTATACACCATCATTTTCACATCACATAGTGATTTCTCATCCTTCTTTGCTTCCCTCCCCTAAGATCAAGCCACCATCTCCACATTTGTGAACGAAGCAGGACGTGAATGACCATTTTTTGGTTTAGCCTCGTCCTGTTTGATTTTGGTTTCTCGAACCTACAGAAAGTACTCTTTTGCAATACATTTAATTTCACCATAAAACAACTAGGAAGACGTAGATTGCTTGATCAACAATCCATATGTTGCTTTGCAGTTGAGGTAGAAGTTATCCCTTCCCTTAATTTTTTTCATTAAAGTGGTATTCTTTTAACGACAATGATTGAAATAAATTTTCAACAATGTTGGCAGGAGTTTAGTCTTGTAATTGGTCCTTACTATGCAACAATTGGTTTTAGATGTCTATGTTAGAAAAAGGTGGACATCATGAAAAAGATAGGGATGACATATTCTGTAGAGTGTTCAGCCATAATGTCGCTTCTAACAAAGCCAAACCCTCAGTTTTTTGCATTTGTAGCATATGTGCTCACTCCCATCCTTGCCAAAAAGAGTCTTGCATGATAACGTAAAACCAACCCAATAACATCATGGTTATTAAATATGTCATATGCTACATCAAAGTTTAGTTTAAGACAACCATAATGGGAACTGGACCAATGAAAGGAATGTCTAAGTGGTTTAGATATGGATGCAGCGAAGTGGCAGTAAGGCTCGACATATCCAACTTATACTGATAACAAAAATGCATAACATAGTGTATAACAACTCTAAGGTCTGGAACCCTTAGCATGGAATATAATGAGACACTTGTGTTTCCAGCACTGCCACATGACTACAACAGCAAGGATGAGGTTACGAGACTGAGAAAAGTAAAATAAGTTGTTGATAATGATTCCATTTTTTTGATCCACAACTACAAATAATCATAATGCTGAATAGAGGGAAGAACTGCTAGCAAAAAAGAAAGTCAAACATCGGGAGCCAAAAGGCAATACAAAATAATGGGAGATTGCGGTTTCGAGATGTTGATTACACCAAAGGCAAGAAGTATCATCCATACGAACATACCGTGCAAGTATACTTCTGGTAAGTAGTATCCCATAAATACACTTCCAAAGCAATAGTAGTTTGGACCAAGGGAATACACTATAAACATGTATATAGTAAAATGGTAAATATGTTTATATTGAATTATGCTTCTGGCGAAGGAATTACCTAGAATATCAATTATGGTCATTCCATTACAGAATCTCCCAGTAGGCCAACCATTAAAATCAATTCCATAAGGCATGTAATTAGTTTTAGCTATATAACTCAAATAGTTGTTATTTCAATGATCACTAATGAATCTCCAAACACAAACATTGATGGTACCATTGGTGCTCCAACAACAACTTCAATATTAATAATACATTGGAAAAAGGTTACGACAACAACGGTAAACGGTAATACTCATTAACATTTTTAATAGCTTTTCTTCTTCCCATATTGTGTGTATGATTAAATTAATTCTTAACAGTGAGCAGCATTTTGAGAATATTGTGTTTAATTTATTGATGAATATAAAGAGGTATAAAGGTAATGAAATAGATGAAGGTGATCTTGAGGCTGTTGATGACAACCCACAAAGGGAGAACCAAACGACCGACCATTGGAAGAGAAAGAATAGTAGGGGAAAGAGTAACATTAAATGAAGTGTTCTTTTCCCATTCTTGAACTTCTGTGGTGATTTTTTTTTGTGTTTTCTGGAAGAGGTTTACAATCCAACCTTTCAGTGTCGGAAAAATATTATTTGATACAAAGACTTGTTATGACTAATCTTTAGTTGAAATAGTATCGTTTACATACTTACACGAGAGATTTTTTTTGGAGAAAATTCTAATAAACCATGTGATTTACTATAACATGTATATTATCTTGTTGTAACACAATAGATTTTTTGATTCATGTCTTAGGAAAGGTCAAACATACGGTTTCAGTTTGTGAAATATGGTGCATAAAATGCATCGAACTTAAACCACACTTTATACAAATCCAATTTCCGAGGCTTCACTTTCAAAGCCATACTAATGAATATGGATTTATATTCTATTATTTAATCTATATTTTTTTGTCTATAAACCAAAATAGCTAAATCCGTGAAAACTAAAGTTCATACAATTTGAATTTTCCAGGCTATTTTGTGTAAACAATACTATTAAAGAGCAACCAAATCCAAATATCCCACGATTTCAACTGAGAATTACCACCACTATGGAAAATTATTCACTCTGTCTGACAGATGCGAAAACCATCTCCTGCAATAGGTGTATAAGTAGACTTCAACAAGTGTCGTCGACCAACCAAGAGAGAATTACATTCCGACGTACAAAAAATAATAATCATAGATCTCTGTTTCAATAAACCAAAACTCGTGCCGTAACGGCACGAGTCATACCTTAGTTCACAACAATAAAAAGGTAAATAAAAATATTTGGAAAATATTAAGAAATTTGAATATACACCTTTACCCATTCATAAAGACAAATTTCTCACATTTAATCATCTTATCATCTTCATCAAAAATAATTATACTTCCAAGATATATGGTTTCCGCAATTGCACGGTATATTTTTTTAGATGCTTATTTTCTTGATTCAATATGAGTACTAATCCTAATTCTATCACTTGGAAGTTTTTCTTTCAGCATCTATCCAACATGTTGCAAATATCCACTTCGAAAACCAGTATCAACATTCCAATGTCTACCCCTAGCCATTTTTTTATAGACATTCGACTAACTATTCATCTTCTTTAGCATTCCAACAATATTTGTTGCCATCCTGATAAATAACATACAATTTTTTTTTATCATATTCTAATAGTTTATGTTAATACCATGGAATATATCGATCTAAAATGTATCAAACCAGCTGCAACAGAAAAGATAACGTTCCAAACATACACAATATACTTAACTAAAAGAAACCACAAAATAAATGACTAGATAATTCTTAGACATATAGATATGTATTCCTAGGCCTATTGTTATTCCTAATTATGTTCCTCATAGTTGCTTTCCATTCATTAAACATGTTCTTTGCTAAAAAGTATTTCTTTGCATTCCATTCCATTTTGGTGACGAATCTATATATGAGATTGGATCTCCCTATGGATCGTTATAGTTTGATTCGCTATCTAATACTTCTTTGTCCATCATACCTAAGGGCATCTGATGTGGTCGTCTGCACGTCAAAATTATTTATTACTTTCTCACTACTTAAGATTTATATGAAGTACGAGGTAAGAAAGATTCGTTCCCACGAGGAGGTCTTGGTTGTTATTTGTATTTGATTATTTATAATATAGAAGGGGGGATTTTTCAGGTTCAATGAAAGTAAATTAAACTAATTAAGAAAGCTAAAAATAAAAAGAATCAATAAGTTGAGAATATTGGTCAAGGTTTCGTTTTCATTCACAAATCATGTTCTTGTACTAATAATTAGAATTGATATTTAATCTCGTTTTATCAAAAGCTCTAGAATACCTTGATTGCAAGAATATCCTGCAAATTTTCTCAAGTCATCAACAAACACATTAAAAGATGCGAATATGAATTCTATCAAAAGAACAACTTAACGTGTAAAAACACTAATCAAGTTTAATTCCCGAAGAGCATTAAGATTCATGAAATTAGGCTAATCAATGCAATTGAACGCGGAAAGCGCACTAATTCAATTTAACAAAGGTCATGATTCACATGTGAGTACTAGGATGTATCACTACAAGCAAAACCACACTATGCTACTTGTATTCAAGGAGTACCAGTTTTGCGTATAATAATCTCTAAATTAACTTTAGATATGAATGTGAGTTCAATCAGTTTGCAACTTAACTTAACTGAACAAACAATCAATCAATGAGATATGTGTAGTGAATCATAATCGATAATATTGAATTGAGACAAAATAAATTTATTATCCATAGAATCATGTATTGTAAAATTCAACTATTCCCTAACCAATAATTAAATTAACTACTCATAATAATTGGAGTTCACAAAATTGAATTGAAGAAATAAATTGTAAACCCTACATGTGAGAAATCTTCCTCGCACAAACCTACAAAAAGAAGTAGAAGAGATGAGAAGAGAACTAGGTAAAAACTTAGATATCTCCCTTTTTTGTTAAAATTGCTCTTATATAACTTTCTTCCTTGTACAATTCCTTTTGGAGTAGAAGTCTCTTTATTTATATAACTCAAACTCTCAATTTCTAAGTCTAGGCAAAACTCTAGCTTTCCAAATTTAAGTAAGTCCAAACCCTTGGGAAGCTTGCCACTAGTCTAGCCCAAACTGATTCATCGAGTAGAGCCCACTTTAACTCAAAGGCCCATAACAGCTTCTAAACAAATCACGGCTAGTCTCTGGGGCATTCTATCGAGCATCTGCCATGCGTTTCTGGCTATGAATTCAGGCAAAAATTGTTGGTGTTTGCAACATCAACTTCATCTCCTTCCCTGCAATTAATACAATCCAACACAAACCCATTCATTCTAATCATCTCTAAACTTCACTACAACCATTAAACATTCATATCACGATCCCACAATTTCACGGCAGCTACAACAACTTGCTCATGTGTTTCCGGTCATCAAACACATAGTCCACAGCCAAATTCTTCTCTTCATTCGAGCACAACTCTCATCTGTGTTTTCCGGTACAAGAGCTCTGTCCAGATCCAACTCCAAATCCTCAAACTTCAACCTTCTTTGTGTGTTCTCTGCTCAACACAGAATCAATGGCAATAAACTTACATCCTTTTCTAGCCCTTTCGAAAACCTTTTCCACATGACCCAAAATCAGCCACATCCATTCCGACTCCTAAATCCCTGTCAAAAACCCATTTGATTTCTATATTCACTGTTGCTTTATCTGAATTTCATCACCAATACTTCTCAACCTTGAACCAAGATTCGAACAACACCTCCTCTCTTGATCAATACTGAACTCTCACTGCCAGTTCTAAAAATTTCCGGCCAAAACACGACAGCGCCTCTCTCTACCATGGCTAATTCAACATTGTCCTAACCCATCAGCCAATTCTTTTCGCAACTCACTATCTAGAAACCATTATCTCACAGCCACCATCTTCTATTTCTTTCACGGACACATTCTCGGTTGAAACTGCAGCAACAGTTCTTCAAACCCAGAATCAATCTCAATAAACGTCTCTAATTCTCTCGACTTCACTACTTTTCTCGCTGAAGACTAATCTTCTTCGAACCCTGATTCAACGTCAGCTACCTCTTCTCTGCTGCCAGCAAAACCACAGAACCATCACCAACTCAACAGCCCACTTTCTCTGTCTCGTTTCCATTCAAACTGAACCCTGAAATCTTGATCTGATTTAGTAGCTAGGTCATAAAAGAGAATATAATGATAGCACCCCCTAATAGGATATGGGGCATTCCTGAACAAACTGGATACCCCTGGTAATTCTCTGTTTTTGACATAAGTGAGATTTGTGTGCTTGCTAGCTTTGCACCCATCAGCGTCCAATGAGGCAGAACAATGTCTTGACCTGCCACTACCCTCTATATAGAGCTGGAAATCCTTCATTATTGGGATACCCGACATCGACTGGATAATAACATCCTAATAAAACAAGTCCATATATATTTAACTTAGATGGTTGAATTAGTAAAATCATTAATAATATATTAGTATGAATCAATTAATAGCATCCTAATAAAACAAGTACATATATATTTAAGTTAGATAATTGAATTAGTAAAATCATTATTAATATATTAGTATGAATCAATTGGAACTTAATTACCATGAAGGATTCTCAATCCACTTCTTCTACTCATTGCTTCTCTTAGGATTCTAGAGTTAGCTGCAGAGCCTTCCCACCCAGCTAAAACATACATGAAATGCAGATCAAGAGAACAAACTCCTAGGAAATTTGTTGCAATTTTACTTTATCTTGTACGGTACCGAGGTTTGTCCTCCGCTAGAACTACGACTTTTATATAGGTTACTTCCAAAGCTCCTAAACAGTTCTGTGTCAATGGTTTACGAAAAAGTCACATATAGTATTTTAAGTTGAACACATAAAAAATAAAATACAAGATACGAAAATATAATAAAAGTACCCCAAAACACTTCCCATCTTGTATCAGTTGAATCTGCAAAAATTGCTTCAGTGTTTTTAAGCAAATCTGATTGTAATCACATGACTCAATTCAACACATTGGTGAAACATCTGCTGATTTTTTCCTCAGAACGTATAAATTGTGTTTGTATAACTCCACTTTTTATATGGTGGGAAAGTATATATAAGAACATCGTATCAATTTCTTCTATAAAAAAATTTCACATCTCATTCACCTTTCTAATGGTTCGTAACAATTCACAAAATATGACAAATGGACGTTTATATATCCGAATATTTTTTGCACTTTTTATCACTGCCAATCCATTTTGTACATTTTTGAGCATGAAATGAAATATATGGATCGTCTCTTAGGATGCCTTGTCTATAATAATATTATTTCCGAACCAATACACTAACATAAATTTTTTATATTACTGTGTTTAGTATTGGTCTTAGACTTTGAAACATGCAAACGATTTATCTTTTTCTTGACAATTTTATCCGAGCCATAGCTGTAGTTCAGCATCCGAAGAAACGAATAAATATAATCTTATGGATCATTAGCATTCAAGTACATCATATATGAGAATATAAAAAACTGCGATAATCTCAACTAAGTCTTTTGCAGACAATAAAATATAAATTCATACATAAAATTTTGTACAACAACAAACATCAATTGCAAAGTGAGGAAAAATAACATCAAAAACCAACATAAAATTCTCTATAAGTAATCCATGCAACGTCGAAAACAAAACATGAAAAACAATTATGTACTGGTGAGACCTTGTGGCACTAAAAAAATGGATTTAACTATATTATACTTTAGCTTAACATAAATTGATTATGCTAACCAATTGGAAACCTCTCAAGCTTATGGAAGATGTTAAGCATTCTGTGCATCAGTGTTATTACTACAAACTACTACCTCATACTTTAGCTAGATACTTTATCATTCAGCTTACCAAACAAGTACCTCGAACTGTAGCTAGCTTATGTGTACAGAAATACATGTACTCTTTTCGATCCCACAATATATTTTCTACATAACCATGTTCATCTAGTTATTCGAGTGGGTGAGAAAATTGTCATACACTATTTATGCATTCTAAGAACTACAAAATAATCAACTACTTTAAACTAACTAAAGACATCATAAGAAAAATTCTCTAATCTTGATCCATGTCCACCCATATATGACCGTGACATAAATGTTTATGGGTCTGCAATGATCACCTCAAACTCAAAACTTGGTTTTGCAGTGGCATACGTGATTCAATTTACAGAGATACAACTAAGACTTTTAAACTTTATAGTTCACCCAAAGATTAAGATCAATATATTGTTGTTAAACATGTATTGGCTGTAAACCTATATGTGTCTACATGTATATTCTAATCATAATATGAATATACAATAATTAAAGAGGAAGTAACAAAAGAGATTGATTTTGTGTACCTCCAGCCATTGTAATTTGTAAGCTCAAACCGTCTTTAAGTATGATCCAAAAATCACTTGATTTGAACTTTGGTTCCAAACCCTCCTTCTCACTATTAGATGGTATATTTTCTTATGAGAGTGAATTTGGTGACCTTAATTCTAATTTCTTGCTATCATTTTCATATACTAACTCTAGCCATCATATAGTGTTACATGATATGATGTAGTGGGTGGTTTTCTAAAGTGGGGGGAGAGTCACGGGGAGTCACCTTGATCAATTTCAACTTCCCACTAAATGGATCACATTCTTTTTCCCTTAACTAATTAATTAATTAAATAAATTAAATATTAAAAAAATGTCTAACATTCTCCCACTTGATCCATTTCGCGAGAGACTCCATATACGGATCATGGCGACTAATTCTCTTTAAGAGAAAGAATTAATCTTCCATGTATCACAATATATTTAGTCTTTCTCCTCTCATACTTAACTTAATGAATAAACCATATGTTTACTCTAGGTCAAAATATTATGAAATTTTTCAATAAGATAACCAAAGTAAGTACGTACATAATTCCAAATGAGAAATAATCCAACTAAATGAAAGCTTCACAAAAAATATAAAGAATGTACTACATAATGGGACAAAGTCCCATCCTTACTACATGATCCTTGAATCCTTAACATGCATGCCTTTAGTCAAAGGATCATCTATCATCAATTTAGTGCTAATGTGTTCAATGATCACTTTCATTTCCTGCACACGTTCTTTTATGGCTAGATACTTTATGTCGATGTGTTTACTTCGACTTCCACTCTTATTATTCTTAGCCATGAAGACATCAATTGAATTATCACAATACATTCTTATTGGTCGGCTAATAGAGTCAACAACT
Source organism: Papaver californicum (assembly GCA_023531435.1). Taxonomy (NCBI): domain Eukaryota; kingdom Viridiplantae; phylum Streptophyta; class Magnoliopsida; order Ranunculales; family Papaveraceae; genus Papaver; species Papaver californicum. Next base: position 920,930 of record JAJJMC010006817.1, read on the forward strand.
CTTAGCCCAGATATGAAGCCTTTCAGCCATACACCATGTGAGGTAGCCTCAAAACAAGAAACGAACTCAGCCTCCATTGTAGAAGTGGCCGTCAAGGTCTGCTTGGCACTCCTCCAGGATATTGACCCATAAGCTAGCATGAACACGTATCCTGATGTGGATTTACGTGAATCATTGCAGCCACCAAAGTCAGAATCGGAGTAGCCTACCACTTCAAGACTATTTCTCCTCTTATGTAATCCTTAGTACCCTTAAGGTACCTCAACACTTTCTTCGCAGCCTTCCAACGATCGATGCCTGGGTTACTCTGATATCTTCCTAATTCTCCAACGGCATACGAAATGTCGGGTCTAGTACAGACCTGAGCATATATAATGCTACCAACAGTTGAAGCATATGGAACATTTTTCATTTGTTCCCTTTCAATGTCATTCCTGGGGCATTGGTCCAAACTGAACCGATCACCTTTTACAATGGGTGCTACACTTGGTTAACAATCTTTCATACCAAATCTTTCTAAGACTTTGTTGATATAGGATTCTTGAGACAAACCTAAAATGCCTCGAGATCTATCTCTATGGATCTTTATGCCAATGACATAAGACGCCTCACCCATATCTTTCATATCAAAGTTACTTGAAATAAATTGTTTCACCTCATAGTAATCCTTTATCATTGGTTGCGAGCAAAACATCATCCACATACAACACAAGGAAACAAATCTTGCTCCCACTGACCTTAAGGTATATACATTGATCCATAGAATTTTCTTCGAATCCAAATGAAGTAATAACTTTATGGAATTACATATACCATTGTCGAGAAGCTTGTTTCAACCCGTATATGGATTTATTAAGCTTACAAACCAAATGCTCACCCTCTTTAGAGACGAATCCTTCAGGTTGTTTCATGTAAACCTCTTCCTCTAAATCACCATTGAGAAATGCCGTTTTCACATCCATCTGATGTAGCTCTAAATCAAAATGAGCTACTAATGCCATCACCACTTGGAAAGAATCTTTCTTTGATACAGGAGAAAAATTCTCTGTGTAATCGATTCCTTCCCTTTGAGTGAACCCTTTGGAAACGAGTCTAGCCTTATGTCTCTCGTTGTTTCCATGCGAGTCTTTCTTTGTTTTAAAGACCCACTTGCATCCAATGGCTTCTACACCATTGGGCAACTCGACGAGATCCCAAACTCCGTTGGATGCCATAGAGTTCATCTCATCATTCATGCCATTCATCCATAAGTATGAATCTGTAGAATTTATGGCTTGTGAAAATGACATAGGATCATTATCGGCTCCAATGTTACAATCCGAATCTTGCAGATACACTAAATAGTCACTAGAAATAGTTGATTTCCTTGCTCTATTAGATCTCCTCAATGAAACTTGTTCATCCTCACGATGAATAATTTGTTCCTCATTACCATCATGATCTATTAGATTGTTGTCAACTTGTGGAACCTCAATGGTTGGTTGTCTAACACGTAATTTATCTTGAGGTGCGTGAATGACAATCAACTTGTCACTTGAAACAGTAGGTGGAAATTTATCATTATCTTTTTCAGGAACAATATCCTGAAATTGATCACTCCCACTAATCAAGTCATTCTCAAGAAATTTAGCATTTCTTGATTCCACAATTCTAGTGTTATGATAAGGACAATAGAATATATAACCCTTAAACCTTTCAGCATATCCAATGAAATTCCCACTAATAGTCCTTGGGTCTAGCTTTTGCTCCTGTGGGTTGTACACTCTCACTTCAGACGGGCATCCCCAAATGCGTACATGTTGCAAACTCGGTTTCCATCCTTTGAAAAACTCAAAAGGCGTCTTTGAGACGGCCTTGTAAGGAACCCGGTTTAATATGTACGCTGCCGTCTTAAGAGCTTCTACCCATAAAAATGATGGAAGTTTAACATTACTTCTTATACTTCTCACCATGTCCATTAAAGTTCGATTTCTTCTTTCTGCTACACTATTCTGGTCCGGAGAACCAGGCATAGTGTATTGCGCAACAATCCCATGCTCTTGAAGAAATCTTGCAAATAGACCCGGTGCTTGTCCGTTCTCGGTATATCTACCATAGTACTCTCCACCTCTATCTGATCTCACAATCTTAATGTGCTTACCACATTGTTTCTCTACTTCAACCTTAAACAATTTAAAGGCATCCAAAGCTTCGTCTTTGGAACGAAGTAAGTAAAGATACATATATCGTGAATAATCATCTATGAAGGTGATAAAGTATTTCGGATCATTAGCGTTCATGTTTGGACAACAAATGTCCGTGTGTATGATCTCTAATAGGTTTGAACTTCTTTTAGCACCAATTTTGTGTTTGTTAGTTTTCTTTCCCTTAATGCAACCAACACACGTATCAAAATCAGTAAAGTCCAAAGTACCAAGTACCCCATCCTTTACCAATCTCTTAACTCTCTCAATGGAGATATGTCCCAATCTCCGGTGCCACAAAATTGAGGAGTCCTCATTCATAATACATCTTTTTAACCCAGTATTAACATGCATAGAACTATGAGTGATATCATTTTGCAAATAAAGACGATATAAACCATCAGACAAAATACCATAACCAATAACTTCAGAATTTCTGAAAATACTAAAACCAGAATCGGAAAAGTTAAAGGAAATTCCTAAAGGTACAAGTCTTGAAAATGAAATCAAGTTTCTAGTGAAACCTGGTACATAAAATGTATTTTCTAAATCCAAATTAAAACCACTACTTAAAATTAAACTGCATGTCCCAACAGCTTCCACATGTGAACTCATCTGACTACCTGAATAGATGTAGTATTCACTTCCCATTGGTTTCCTTAGGTTTGGCATACCCTCCAAGGTATTCGAAACATGGATTGTAGTACCAGATTCAATCCACCATGTATTATGATTAATATTAACCATATTAGATTCATAAACAAACGCTAGAAAATTATCACCCTTTAATTCAGGAATGTCACAATTGACATCGGAAATGTTCTAGTTAAATTTGCTGCAAAGAAAAATATATACATGTTTATAAACAAAAAATTTGAGACTTAAACTTAATCATGATTTACCAATGCAAGTCATGCATAAAAATATGAATCTAGTGACATAAAACTTGCCTGTGGGCTAAAGTCCTACTCAAATTAGATTCATAACTACATGATGAAACTATTAAACCATATTCATTCATTAATTCCTGTGGGTAGATTAAGGAACATAATTCAATATTTCACCCCAATTAATCATACAAATATAAAAAATTTCCTGTGGGCATATTTCATCATACTAATATGATTAATTACAAATTTATGTCTAGTTTCCACATGTGATTTCTTAAGTTAAATAACTAGAGATGATGTGGCTACTCTCTAATTACTAAAATTATTAAACCACTTGACATATTTCTTTAATCTTTGTTCATGTACAATCCTAATGGTCATAATATATATATAACTAATTATTTATAACCATTGCACATGTCAACAAATAATATACACCATTTTGAATCCAGAAAAGAAAAGCTACTCTCTAGTAAACAATGCGAAAACTGATTACTAGTTATGAAACCAATCTCTAAAAGCCAAATGTTGAATCTTTTAGAACAAAAAATGAACCAACTTTGGGACTCCATGAAATGAAAGATTAAAATCAGAAATCTTTCGTTATCTCTAGCAAAAGGTACATAAAGACTTTGCATTTATAAACGACAACACGACCTAAATCAAAAGCACACCCTAAAAATTGATCTGATCACTACCCAACCTCATACTGAAACTGCTGAAGCTGATCAATTATTCCATGATAGTTTGCATTTTACAACTTTAATTCGTTACACATAACTCCATGTGCTTGTTCAGTGGATTACGTTGTCTATGCCTCTTGGGTCAAGTTGATGCTATAATGTTGGTCAGTAATTCTCGGGAAAATAAATGCCCAACCAGAGTTATATATATAAAAAAAAATCCTTGGCGCGCTGAATATTTAGAAAGTCCAGAATATGTATATTTTCCTAAATTTAGTTGTTCAAATGAACAAACATAGAGAAGAGATAACAAAAGCGTGCATATATCATCCTCTTGCTACAACATGATACACGAATTAATTTAGTCTGAAACAGACAATACCACAACCATGGAAAATATTTGTGCATGTTCCAGTGTGACAAATGGCTTAATGAACGACATCGTAATGATCTGCTCCTATGAACTATTAGAAAGGTCGGATGATAAAAACATGTGGTGCATGCAATGCAGTGGAAAACAAGAAAATTGATACTCCGGACGTGAAGTATGGTTTCTAGAAATAAGCCTGGATATTCCTCTATGCTTTCAAATGAAACATGTCTAGTAAAACTACTTGTAAAAACATATATAATTCCATAGCAAGTAAGGTAAAGGTGATTACAGGCTCTGATACCAAATGTAAACCTATATGTTTCTACATGTATATTCTAATCATAATATGAATATACAATAATTAAAGCGGAAGTAATAAAAGAGATTGATTTTGTGTACCTCCAGCCATTGCAATTTGTAAGCTTAAACCGTCTTTGAGTATGATCCAAAAATCACTTGATTTGAACTTTGGTTCCAAACCCTCCTTCTCACTATTAGATGGTGTATTTTCTTATGAGAGTGAATTTGGTGACCTTAATTCTAATTTCTTGCTATCATTTCCATATACTAACTCTAGCCATCATAGAGTAGTTACATGATAGGATGTAGTGGGTGGTTTTCTAATGTGGGGGGAGAGTCATGGGGAGTTACCTTGATCAATTGCAACTTCCCACTAAATGGATCACATTCTTTTTCCCTTAACTAATTAATTAATTAAATAAATAAATTATTAAAAAAATGTCTAACATTGGCAACACACAGATCTCATCCGTTGGAGAAAATTTAGCAAAAAATAACATACAAATCAGCAAGATTTTATTGAAAATAAAAATGCCTTCTTCTTCAATATATTCTTCATAATTCTCTACACCCATTGTACGAAAGTTAAATAGTAGTAGTGTTGTAGAATTTTTTCATTGAATCAATAAAGGAAAAAAAATCGCCATGAAAAGTTGATGTTGGATTTACCTATCCGAGATGATAGTTTCTTCATTAGAACAAGAGAAAAAAGGGTTTTGTTATTTTTATTTTTTTGTACTTGATCGGTAATTTCAAGGAAAATAAATAGATTCCCTGTAATGAGAATCATAAACCCACACATGACATAAGTTTTCTATTTCCGCATTTCCGGGGAACCTAAAAAAACAGAAAATCCTATTCCTACGGTTATTGTATGTCCCAAAAAAGAGTACGGAATCTTATTCATAGGAATATGATTCCATACCCCCAAACTAACACTACATAAAATAATTTTATGTGAAATGTAATTTCGGTATTGCTTGTTGTGGATAATTAGTTTAGGATCTTTACTAAAAAATACATAATATTAGGTTTGGTAAGTTTTTTTTTTTTTAAAAACCCAATAAGATATTACAAAAAAAATATATGGTAGTGATTATGGCGGCATTATTTGAGGTTACCCAGGACAGAGATATGCCTCTAGTAGGTGCTTCAATTTCTCTACCTCCACCTGATACAAAAGAAGTAGATGTTTAAAATGAAATGAAACTACATTCCTTTTATCTACTGCAATAAATGTACGAACAAAAGATGGAAATTATGTAATCAAAGTTGGTAATTACAAGAATTTATTCCTTTCTTTGCTTAAGAATCTGCTGTAGCATTTCATGATCTGTGGATGAAGCTTAATCCCAAAAAAAAGTATTGCATTCATCTAACATCTTTTGCAAAATTGTATAATATTGCTATTTTACTTTACTTTGGTTTCCTTGCATGTACTTAATGATTTTATGACAGATTCCTTGAATAAAGATTACTGCAATTCTACCTATTTTATCCACAAAGCTGATAGTAACAAAGCTACCACTTCTGTCTCTTTTGGTGAAGCTACAATGGTTGGTCCTGCTCTTTGCTAGAATCACCTAAGTGGTTCCTCACCAAAACCACTATTACTATCTGTCCAAAAAGCATCAAAGTTAAGGATCACAAAGTATAAATAAGGTTTTATCCATTTATAAGTTCTATTTGTTGTTACATGTATATGCCTAATGATGATACCGTACCAGTACAATATGTCCTGACTAGTGACAAAGGTTTTATATACCATAAAATAAGGTATGTTTGGATATCCAAGGGAATTTGAATGCTACATTCATATTTCTTCTTACATGTTAAACCTTTCCTTTCAGTTATACCATAATTTAGTTGTTGTTGTATTTAAGGATTTTCCTTCTTTGTTTTTTGAAACCCAAATATCATAATTGTCCAAGAAGAGATTAAAAAAAAAGGTAATCATCTACGGAGTTCGGGATGAAGGATGCATCCAAAACTGATTTAGCATAATGACACTCAAACAATAATTGAGATGAAGTATTTGATTCCCTGTTACAAGAAACACATCTATTTTTTATATTAGCTATATACCGAGACATATTACTTCTAACAATTAAAGTATTAGAGAGATATTCCCATTAATTTTTTTCTGAGATATGTTCAATCTCCAGACTTTCTTCCAAAAACTATCAGAAAGAGTATTAGAGGTTGGTTGATTAGTATTCAGTTCAGTTTACACGGATTAGATACAGTAATTACCATCCACTGTCAATACCCATTTTAATTTATCCAGTTTCAGATCGCCTTTTAAATCATTGAAAAGTGTGATGGTCATAATTTTTGAAGCCAAATCCGCAATAAAGATACTTGTGACCATGTTTGTATTCCATTTTGTTGTGGCTAGTTTAATCAATTTAGCCATAAGTGTTATATTTGTGTTGCTAAAACTAATTCTAACTCAGTAAGTGCATTAGATACATATATGCATGGTATTTTTTTATTTAACCAGATGTTGATAGAGGAACCGTCACTTACTTTCCGCATATTAATTTAATAAACTAAGAGGTCATCTTTGATTTGTCTATATGAAGAGAAGAGCTCTCAGATAAGAGTAAGATAATAAAAAAACAGAAAATCCTATTCCTACGGTTATTGTATGTCCCAAAAAAGGGTACTGAATCTTATTCATAGGAATATGATTCCATACCCCCAAACTAACACTACATAAAATAATTTTATGTGAAATGTAATTTCGGTATTGCTTGTTGTGGATAATTAGTTTAGAATCTTTACTAAAAAATACATAATATTAGGTTTGGTAAGTTTTTTTTTTTTTTTTAAAACCCGATAAGATATTATAAAATAAATATGGTAGTGATTATGGCGGCATTATTTGAGGTTACCCAGGACAGAGATATGCCTCTAGTAGGTGCTTCAATTTCTCTACCTCCACCTGATACAAAAGAAGTAGATGTTTAAAATGAAATGCAACTACATTCGTTTTATCTACTGCAATAAAAGTACGAACAAAAGATGGAAATTATGTAATCAAAGTTGGTAATTACAAGAATTTATTCCTTTCTTTGCTTAAGAATCTGCTGTAGCATTTCATGATTTGTGAATGAAGCTTAATCCCAAAAAAAAGTATTGCATTCATCTAACATCTTTTGCAAAATTGTATAATATTGTTATTTTACTTTACTTTGGTTTCCTTGCATGTACTTAATGATTTTATGACAGATTCCTTGAATAAAGATTGCTGCAATTCTACCTATTTTATCCACAAAGTTGATAGTAACAAAGCTACCACTTCTGTCTCTTTTGGTGAAGCTACAATGGTTGGTCCTGCTCTTTGCTAGAATCACCTAAGTGGTTCCTCACCAAAACCACTATTACTATCTGTCCAAAAAGCATCAAAGTTAAGGATCACAAAGTATAAATAAGGTTTTATCCATTTATAAGTTCTATTTGTTGTTACATGTATAGGCCTAATGATGATACCATACCAGTAGAATATGTCCTGACTAGTGACAAAGGTTTTATATACCATAAATTAAGGTATGTTTGGATATCCAAGGGAATTTGAATGCTACATTCATATTTCTTCTTACATGTTAAACCTTTCCTTTCAGTTATACCATAATTTAGTTGTTGTTGTATTTAAGGATTTTCCTTCTTTGTTTTTTGAAACCCAAATATCATAATTGTCCAAGAAGAGATTGAAAAAAAAGGTAATCATCTATGGAGTTCGGGATGAAGGATGCATCCAAAACTGATTTAGCATAATGACACTCAAAAAATAATTGAGATGAAGTATTTGATTCCCTGTTACAAGAAACACATCTATTTTTTATATTAGCTATATACTGAGACATATTACTTCTAACAATTAAAGTATTAGAGAGATATTCCCATTAATTTTTTTCTGAGATATGTTCAATCTCCAGACTTTCTTCCAAAAACTATCAGAAAGAGTATTAGAGGTTGGTTGATTAGTATTCAGTTCAGTTTACACGGATTAGATACAGTAATTACCATCCACTGTCAATACCCATTTTAATTTATCCACTTTCAGATTGCCCTTTAAATCATTGAAAAGTGTGATGGTCATAATTTTTGAAGCCAAATCCGCAATAAAGATACTTGCGACCATGTTTGTATTCCATTTTGTTGTGGCTAGTTTAATCAATTTAGCCATAAGTGTAATATTTGTGTTGCTAAAACTAATTCTAACTCAGTAAGTGCATTAGATACATATATGCATGGTATTTTTTTATTTAACCAGATGTTGATAGAGGGACCGTCACTTACTTTCCGCATATTAATTTAATAAACTAAGAGGTCATCTTTGATTTGTCTATATGAAGAGAAGAGCTCTCAGATAAGAGTCATGTTAATCTTTTTTATTATCAGTGATTTGATCGTCAATTTTTGGTAATTATGATGGAATTTTCCTACTAAAATTAAAAACCATATTTGATAACATTTATTAGTTGCCCAGCAGAACTGAACTCCTTTGTTATATTTGAAAGATGTTTGCATCTACTAAGGTCATCCTTGATTAAAAAAATATTCGTCTGCAAAAAAACAAATGGACATATGCAAACTATTTTTAGAAATGCTTACACCGAAGATTGGTTGCTTAGAAAAAAAACAAAGATTTTTTTCTTGTTATCTAACCAGGTTCAGTCTAGAGAACATCTTCATACAAATGAGAAATAGGTTGGTGACCAAAGGAACCCCTGCCTTAGTCCTCTAGAAGGTTCAAACTTCAAAGTACTTACCAAGTATCCTATTTACTAGAACAACAATGGAGGTAGAAGATATGCATTGAAAAATTAACTCACACCAATTATTGTTAAAACCAAAAGCTTTCATAGTTTTTATGAAAGCCCTAATCAATTTCGTTGTATGTTTTCGACTTGTTTATTATTTACTCCTAAAGTAACTTTATTACCTTTTTTCTTCTTTAGGGTATGCACCAGCTCGTGTGCAATAATTATATTATCAGAGGTTTTCCTTTGATAGAGGAATGTAGATTGAAAATGAAAAATTATTTTTCTTAAATGCTTCTTCATTCTATTTGATAATTTTTTTTTTGAAATTATTTAAGGTGTATTATAAAGTTTTATTAGTCTGAAGTTACTAGAGCTTTTAAGATTTTTCATTTTGGGAAATAAGAATTTTTTTTTGTTTGTTTAAGTCATAATTAAGGACCTTTAAAGAGAAGAAATCTTGATCCATCTTAATCACCTGAAGTTCTGCGTAGTTTTAATTATACTTAAAAAAAAAAGATAGTAGGGAACTCATTAGGTCTAGGTGACTTGTTTGGATTTAATTTTTTTTTACAATATTTATGATCTTTTGTTCTGAAGGATATTCCATAAGAGCTAAGTTTTCATGGTTGGTGATACTAACAAAGAGATTTAAAAAGATTATGCTCAGTATTCACATTAGTAGCAGAGAAGATAAAAAAGAATAATGTGTCGGTGTTTCGCCAGTTTGTTGTTTATTGCTCACCACTTCACCATAATCATTCAAGATACACTCAATATTATTTATTTTTCTTCTTTTAAGAGTAACCTCATGGAGATACTTGGTACTTTTTCTTTTTATAGTGTTATTTGATTATCTTTAGAGATTTGGCGAGTTCATCTTCTATGTCATACACTTTTCTAGTTCCCATAATTTCTTGTTTATTTTATTTTGATTTTAGAAAAAGATTAGATATACTTAACATATTGATTCTGTTTAAAACTTGTTTTATTTTCTTAGTTGACTTAGTAAAAACATTTCATTTCTACATATAATTATTTCCAAAGGAAAGTATATTAGAAATTAGAATAATGATAGAGTTTATAGTAAAATTGTCCCAAGATTTATGAATTACTTTTATACGTAATATCTTTTTGAACCGTATCATTGAATTTGAAAGAGAAATCAACCAATTGTGTAGCATAGTAAAATCTAGTGTAATTGGACAATGATCAAACCCAATTGCCATAAGTTGAGAGACTGCAACAAATTGGGATTGGATTAATCCAATTATCATTAACCATTTACCTATTTATACTTTCTTGTATATTCCTTAGACCTTCACCGATGTTCTAGTATAAAAATTTCCAGGAAACCCGAATCCTCTAATCTTGTTTTCTGCGGGATTCTTTTCCAGGGTTCTGAGTAATTTTTTTAGAAGGTAAACCTCCTAAGTTTTGAGATTGATCAAAGATAACATTATAGTCTATCCAAGGCATATTACATTTACAAAAATTTCCTCTACCGATCTCTCTTCTTAAGTAAGCTGTTTACCCTTCCAATTGGCAACATTTTTGTCAAAATGATTAACAAGATGAGAAAAACACTCATTTTTTGATATATTAATAAAAATTGGGATTTCTAAATACAAATCATTTAGAGCCAATTTTTTAACATTCAAGAATCTTATCAAAGACACACAAAGATCAGGATGAGCATTCTTACTAAAGAAGCATCCTGATTTATGGAAATTAATAACCTGGCCAGAAATGTTCCCAAAATCCTTTATTGACATAAGATCACTTGCTTCTTGATGACTAGCCTTAGTAAAGATAAGACAATCATCAACAAATAGAAGATGTGATATACTAGGAGCATCTTTGGTTACTTGGAAACTATGAATAAGGTGATTTTGTTCAGCATACATGAGATATCTAGAAAAGGCCTACATGCAAGGTTAAAGAGATCACATAAGGTCTCCTTGTCTCATCCCTATGGTTGCTTTATAAGCTGTACATGGGGAGCCATTGAGCATAGTTGAGATAGTAGTGGTGCTTATGCACTGAAACGTCAATTTCACACCAATGCTCAGAAAAACCAAATCATTTTGAGGACATCAATAAGAAAAGGCCACTCAATTCTATCAAAGGCCTTATACATGTCAAGTTTAATCCCATGATACCACACTTGTCATATTTCCTCCTTCCCTTGAATGGACTAGCTCATGGGCAACAACAACATTATCTTATATGTGTCTTTGAGGCACATAGGCTTCCTGAAAAAGAGATGCGAGTTTTCCTAGAATAAGTTTCATTATTTTGACCATAATCTTAGAGATTATTTTGTAGCTAGACTTACATAGGATGATAGGCCTAAAATCAACAAGAGAAGAGGGATTACTACTATTAGGAATCAGATACAAAAAGGTGTGATTCATATCCTTTAGGAGATGTTTGAAATTAAAGAAATATTTGACCATGTTACAAACATCTACTTCAAGCAACTCTATGTTCTATTTGTAGAAGCCTGGCTAAAATCCATCAGGCCCTGGAACATTCCATGGAACCATTTGATTAATGGTGTCTCTAATTTCTTAAGAGTAATAAGACTTAATTATTTATCATTGTCCTTTGTTGTAATACAAGTGTCAATGCCATTGAGAAAAGTATTATCCTGAAAAGGATTAGTAGTAATACCTATGATACTAAAATGAAAAACAAGCAGGTCTTCAAGTTGATTCCAGCCATTAGACCACTTCCCATTATTGAGCTTGAGAGAAGCAATATGGTTAACGTGTTTTCTTCAGTTAACATAAGTATGATAATAACATGTGTTTTTATCATAAATTTTTATATACTTCTCTCTACTCTTTTGAGTACAAAATTACTCATAAACCCTTTACCAATGCTCAAGATTTGTCTCAACTTATCTAATGGACTCAGTTTTTTGAACGATAGTAGGTTGATCATTCATAATATGTAATTGATCACCCAAACCCTTAAATTTTTGGTCAATGTTATCAAAGTGAGAAAAGTTCCAGGCTTTAAGATAAAATTTTACATTTCTTGACCTACCGTTAAATTGAAAAGCATGAGAACCTCTAATATCGGTATTATATGCAATCCTAATAACCTCATGAGAGGTAGGATCCCTAAACCACCAACTTAAAATATTTGTAGGGTTTTTTACTCTGGTAAGAGTTAAAATTAGTCACCAAGATAATAGGTATATGATCCGAGCCTATAGTGTCAATATGGAAAATATTGGAGTTTCCATAATGCTGAAGGTACAAACCATTAACCAAACCCTTATCCAATCTAGCTCTAAAAATGTCATTGCCAGATTGTCTATAAGACCAAATGAATTTGGTTCCCATAAAAACCAAGACCAGAAAAATCAATAGTTTGTTGAATAGAAAGGGAAATCTTAAGTAGTAGGATTGGTGAAAGTGGGTCTTTCATGAGCATGCATATTAATATCCAGATCACCAATTAATACCCATAGGAGGTGATTTTTTCACCAATCTTCCTAATATAGTCCCATTGTTGTAACCTCTCATCAGGGTAAACAAAGCCATAAAGAAAGGTTATAAGGAACTCATGTTTGCTAGGATCAAAAGATACAATAACTTTAACCATTGTATTAGTATTTTGAACCATTTGAGAATGAAAACCGGATTTCCATATAAAGGCAATGCCCCCAGAGAGTCCATCAGAAGGGAATACCTATTTATTAGGGTATTTGAATCTTCTCATATATTGGTTTATTTTTGAAAAATCATTTTTTGATTTCACATAAAAAGATAACATCAGGGTTCTGATATTTAACTAAATTAAACAAGGTTGTTCTGGTGGTAGGGTTGCTGAAACCTTGACAGTTCCACGAGAGGATTCTCATAGTGGGATAATGAGAAAAAACAAAAATATGTTTAGTTTCTCCCCAAAAATAACATTAAAAAACCCAATGATCATGCCAATCAAAGAAAAAGTGGAAGCTATGAAGCTGCATTAACTTTTTCACACTCTGAACCCAGATGGAAGACTGGTATCTAACTTTAGAAACAATACTTAAATTAATATGACAATGCAGAATAATGTATGGAATGAAAACTATAGGATTAATGATAAAACCAGTTAGATGCACAATGAGAATATTAGAGAGATACACAATATGATAGCAAGTCAAGGTATAACCAATTTTATAGTTTATGTAGCATAATAAGGTGTCAATCAGAAAATAACGAAATGGCAAACAAACATGATTTTCGATAACAATTTCATGAGGATGATAATGAAAAAGAAGATAAACATGAATAAAGAAGATTAAAATGTATCGAGAGTTGTTAAACCAGAATAGGGTGTGAAGGATAAGATTTGAAACCTGATTTATCGTGATCAATTGCATTTCTCTAGTTTTCCTTGACTATCATCTGTAATTCCAACCATTCCATCATTTTTGATGCATAATGGTATTTCTAAAATACCTTTTATGCCATTTTATTTTTTAACCAGTCTTTTATCCGCTTCCTTTCCTTTTTTTTCCTATATTTATCCTTTATATTTGGTATATATTGTTTAAACCCTAGATTTTCTCTCCCAAGTTTTGTTTTAAGAAAGAATAGGTTAGAACCCTTGTTTCCCTCTTTCCTTCAATCTTTCTGTTTGAGTGGAGTTGATGTGAGGAGATGCCTCAATAAGTTTGTAACTTCCAATTGATATTGGTAGAAGTTCTAAGTGTTAAGATAAGAACCTTAATTTTTGTTATTTCCTTGTACTAAGGGTAAACGAAACTTAATTTGAAAGGTTAGTAATTCCATTTTTTTTTTTTTTTTTTTTTACAATTTCTGCATTATTATTGCAATCAGAAGCTTCACTTTACATTAATTTTCTGTCTCTAACATGATTACATCATAATTGAGATGAGTACCGATGTTATCTGTCTTGTAATCACCTTTACCTTGAGTAGGGTTTTGGTTCTGGAAAAAGGGGTTTTGAATGACAGACTGAGAATTTTGATGATTATTTTTTTTTTTACTTTTTATTCTTTCTCGGGTCCTAGTCTAAAGCTTCAGAATTCTCAGGTCCACTTTCAGTCTTCTCAAGCCCACTCCCAGACTCTCTAAGCCCGCCCAAAGAATAATGTTGAGAAACTTCACCAAAAGCACTTGTTTCTTGTAACATATTTCCCTCATGCTCATGTCGGGCATAAAAAATTGTCGAATTCTTTTTATGTCATACCTTCAATACATAGCTTGTAATAAATCTCACCACATGTATTCTCATTATGATTAATCACTAAACATTTTGGACATATTTTATATGGTTGCTTCTCATAGTAATAACGTACCATACATTATGCTTAGCCGATATGAGAAGCAAGAACCTCTTCTTAGTGGCTTGCTTAAATCAATTTCAATGTTTGCTTTAATGAGCTTACCTTTCTTTGGACGACAATTAAGTGGATCAAAACATATCTTCCTTCCAATATCTAAATCAAGCTTATTAATGATGAATTCATCAAGGTGTTACAAGTACAAGTCTTTAAATTTTACACAAAAAACTTGATGTGTAAATTTAAGATCTTGTAGCAAGATCTTGGGATCATATTTTCGCAGCACTACAAGAAAACCTTGGATTGTCCAAGGGACTTGCTTTGTAAAAACTTGCGTTTGTCATCATCATTCTTGAATTTAAATCATATAAGTTAGTACCTTGTTGCTTGATTTCCACATTCTTGTATTTCTTCCACATTAGATACACATCTTTTTGCACATCTTTCACCTGAACCTCCTCTTTTGAAATGATTTTACCAATGAGACCATTAAACCACTGTCTGACTGCTTTATCAACATCCTCAACAGAGATTATTTGTCTCCTTTGATGTTCGCTAGAGCTACTGCCAATTGTTGCGCCTTGCATCTTTTTTGTGAGAATGGAAATTTGAAGCTGAGAGTTCTTAGCCACAATAACAGAATCTTTATGAGAGTAACCGTTTTTTCTGAATTTCTAGATTTAGGGTTTATTGGTTTATTAAAATTACCATAATTACCAAATAGGATTTCCATTGATTGGTAAAACATTAAAAATATCTTGCAGATAATTGGGCCTTTAATTTAGGAAGAAAAAATTTAAAATTTGCTCTTCTAAAAGATACTACTTTCCTAAAACGCCCTTAATTTTTCTGCCATTGTAGATGGAGGAAATGATGAGGGTATAAGGTTCATATTTCAACATATATTTAATGTTTCGCAAGGTATGTAACACAACTTCTTCCAAGGTCACAAGGCTTGATAACAAGACTATAAGCACAACTGCAGATAGAAAATCATCTCTTATGTTATAACTCATGGTTACTCAATGGATGGTCTGTAAACACAGTTAAAAGAATGGAAACAATACGAAATTGTTGCCCATTCCACAACTGGCACAACTATTAAAATGACTATTAATCACAGGCAAATCAAGGAGAAATTAGTGATCCATGGTTTTAAGAATAAGATCCAAAGATTTTAAAGAGAAAATCTAGAGACAGTCCAAAATTACTTCAAGAAGTAAATAACTCAGAAAAATAAATTAAATTAAGAAGACTAGATAAACATCAAATTAATAAAGAAAATAGAATAGAAGCCGGAAGGAAAATAACTAGATAATTAAACGTGGAAATCAATCAAACCTCATAGACCCTTACAGTTATTTTAGGGTGAAAATAAATGTAAGGTAAAATCGTACTTTCATATAGGTTCGAGAGATCAAGCTCGAATATGACGAGCTTAAACCAAGAAATAACCGTTCACGTATTTTAGGTCTTAGGGGAGGGAAGCAAAGAAGATTGAGAAAGTTTCAGTGTGATGGGTAATGATAAAGAATGGTTTATCTCTGAGTTGAATCGCTAATTCTATATATCTTGTCTTTTTCTTGTGTTTTAATTATTGTCGAACAGATGAAGTCATCTATTTATATTTGGTGAAGATACACTGATTTTTCATAAGTGGTGGAAGTTACAAAAGAAGTGGAGGAGTAACGATTAATGGAGATTGTAGTGGAGTCATGTCCGAAAAATAGGGAGGACTTGTATGACCACTACTCCTCGTACTCTCAACTTCCCTGTAACCGTCCCACTACTTGTTACTTTCTTGTTCGGGGATGTGTTGCCAAAACGCACGATTGCTATAGACCGCTGGACCAATACCCTAATGAGAATCCCCTTATGTGGTATTTGATATCTCATGGAAATAGTGGAGTCGTGAACTATCGCTTTTGATTTGGTCAAGTCAAGTCAAGTCAATGACTTGCTAAGTAGGTGAGGCAAGTTGCACAATTCACTAGCTTGGTAATCAGACTGGTTAGTGTTGAGTCTGGTGAATTAGATGGCTATGCACCATCTAGACGTATTTTAATAACCAGATGTTAGCTTAGAAGTGACTTGGCATAAATCTGAAAGATGTTCGAAGCCAAAGTTGCTTAAAGGTTCTTAAGGACCAGTCATGGCACATTTAATAATGAAGTTTGATAGATATCCTCATAGGGCTAGCGCTAGCATTAGGTGTGAAACGTATGTTTTGTTGTAGTCCCATTTTCTGGTGAAGCTTTCTATGTCAGCAGGATTTTTGTATGCTTCGTCAATATCTTAAATTCCAACAATCATCCTTGGAGTTTGGTTGACTAATCTCAGATCCTTCCCCTTCGAAAGGAGTTTCTGTTGAACCCTTTGAAATTCAAGATTTAGGGTTTCACCTATCCTCTATTAAATGAATATGAACAGATTATTATTGCCTTCTTCTTCTTACTAGTCTCGTCATCTTCAACACTTATAGAGCTCAGTCACCTCATATAATATCATGTATGATAACAGTGGATCAGATCAAGATTATCTTTTTATTAAGCGAAGCTCATGGGTACCTAGTCCCATATAAGACTTCTTCTATGCTTGTGTCTTCCTTGGTACTTATGAATAACCGTTCCATAATCTTGATGATTGCTCGTTTCTTTTCAGGAACCACAGGTTAAGAAGTCCCCATACATGTTGAGAGTTAGGGCCGTTAGGAAGGGTAGTTCCTCTTCAAATGTTACAGGGTCTAACCAACCTGTTCCTGTAAGTAACTTTTCTCTTTAGTTTTTCATGTATTATTATGATCAGTGTATGACTTGATATTGTCGACAAGAGATGTAGATTGTAGATACATACAGTGGAAAGAGGAAGGGTAGAGGGTCCTCTCCTATACAGGAGGATAGGGACATTGGTGTTGAGGTTGAAGCTTCTCCTTGTAGTCGATCTCTCAGGCAGTGATCTTGGTCTTACCATTCATGCATATCCGACTGTGAGTCTTCCCTTAGAAATGCACACGAAGTCTTTGTCTAGTAAGCACCATGTCGTGGGCAGTTTTATAGTGTCAAAGTGTTATACATCTTTTTACACCAAAATTTGGAGGCGATACGGTCACATTGCGACTTCAGAGCTGTTGAAGAGCTTTTCTCCTGTTCTGTTAACGATAGTTGCTGGTCTTCTTCCCATAATCGATGACATGAACAAGGCATCACTACGTAGGATGGGATGATAACCAATTGTGAATTCTTGAATTTTAACGTGAGCTGGCTCCGTCAGCATCTTGACATCATCGACACAGATCATGCGGCCATCGTAGCTGAGGTTATTCTTTCTTCGAAAGCCATATTGGAGGAGGAGAAGATCTTGTCGAGAGAGTCAACCAAGATTGAGAAGTCGATCCATGATCTAAAAGCTATGACTGAGAGGTTTCAGGAAAGAATGAAGATGTTGTATAAGAGGAATTATTCATTGCTTAAAGATTTATTCTAGGGAGTCGCGTCTTAAGTGAGTAAGGTTTGAATTAATAATGAGTCTTTGGATTGATGTATTAAGTTCTGAACCTTTAATATTGAACATTAATTGAAGAAAATGAAATTGAAGAAAATTTGTTTAGGCGTGATATGTCTTTACCCATTTTCCATTGATTACCGTTCCCACTTATGCTCCCTTTAAATCTACGATCTTGTAGTACCCACTCGCTACTGCTATAGAGATGACGTAGGGACCTTCCCACTTTGGAGAGAATTTTGAAGGACATGTCTTGTTGAATATATTTGGCCTTCTTGAGTACCAGGTCACCAACTTGGAATATTCTGGGATTCACTGCTTTGTCGTAAGCTCTGGAAATTCTTCGTCGGTATGCCTCTGCATACTTTTTTTCCTTGGATCATCTTGATTCCAGGAGATCCAGCTCCGTGACCCGGAACTGGGGATTTCGGCTTCATACCAGTGTACTCTGATGTCTGTTGCGATCCTGGCTGACGAAATATTGATCTCGGCAGGAAGGATGCGTCGGCTTCATACACAAGCGAATAAGGAAAGGTCCCCGAGGAACTTCTTGGTGCCGTCCTATATGTCCAAAGTGCCATGGTAGTTGTTCATGCCATGATTTTGGGTTATCGTATATTGAACGACTAAGGATTCGAATCAATGTCTTGTTGGTACTTTCTGTTTTTCCATTTTCTTGTAGATAGTATGGAGTGGAGAATACTTGCTTGATGCCGTACTTTTGTGGGAGTTCTGTCATGGTCTAGTTAGCAAAAGGGGCACCCTTATCTCTGACAATATGTTTAGGGACACCGAACCATCATATGATGTATTCCTTGATGAAAGTCGCTAAGGTTGCTCCAGTCGTGCTACTGAGAGGGATGACCTCGACCCATTTGGTGAAGTACTCAGTGTGATGAGTACATGATAAAGAATGTATTATCTCTTAGATGAATCGTTAATTCTGTATGTCTTGTCTCAGTCTTGTGTTTTTATTATTATCGAACAGATGAAGCCATCTATTTATATTTGGTGAAGATACACTGATTTCTCATAAGTGATGGAAGTTACAAAACAAGTGGAGGAGTAATGTTCGTGGAGATTGTAGTGGAGTCATGTCCGAAAAATAGGGAGGAATTGTATGACTAGTACTCCTCGTACTCTCAACTTCCTGATAGACACATTTTTGTGTCTGATTTTTCCCATTTTTTTATATTGATATTGCTCGATTGTATACTAATTGTGTTATTTTATGTATTTGTAGGTATTTTGGAAAAATAAATAATCCTGGAAAAATGGGCTTAAAAGTGTTAAAGGCACGCGGAAAATTTCTAAAAGAACCCTTAATTTGGATAAGGGCACCTCAACTGATAAAGGCACCCACCTAATTTCAAATTCAAAATGAAGTTCTGGCGGCAAAAATTTGCTTGGAAAATCTGTGAAGATTTTGTGAGATTATTTTTACGAGATCTTCAAGTGTTAAGACAAAAGTATTCTTGCCCTATCAAGAACAAGTTGTACTCGACCACAATACAAACCAAAAATCTCGTGTAATAAGTTAGTTGTGCGTTAAAAAGGGAAGGAAATTTTCTCGGATTTAATTCAAGAACTCGTCGTAATAAGAAAGAGATATTATCAGCAGAGTGAAACAAATGGTAAGGAAACAAAATCAATGAGAGTGTGTTTAAAAGGGAAGAAAAATATTCGATCATGATCCGAGAAGATATTTCCTCTCTGCCGAGATTCAACCCATTTAAAGAAGATATATTACAAAGATACAGAAGATTTGGACCTATTGGGTATAAATAGGGAGAAGATATGAAGAGATAGGGGAGCTGGCAGAGGCCAGAAGCGAAAGAAATCAAAATCCAGAAAAATGCTCGTGATGAGGAAGATGAAGAAATCTTTGCTAAAAGGTTGAAGCTTTCGTGGCTAAAAGTTGAAGATTCTGTTGCTAAAGCTTTAATCCTTGAAGCATTTATCTTCACTTTGCAACGTTTATCTTCGGTGAAAAACACTTTTTCCTCTGTAACGCTTATAAACGTTGCAAACTCACTTTTTTCATTATTTTCACTTTTTTTCATCATTTGTAAAAACTTTAAGCCATGAATCATTATTTTGAGCAAGTGATTAATATGATGAGCTAAACCCCTTTGCTGAGGCGACAAAGGAATCCATTGTTCCAAGAAAAGTAATATATTTCTATTGTAATTGATTTTTGCAATTTCTTTTATGATTATTTTCTTTGATTAAAAAATTGATTTAAGGATTTTTATTAAGCAGTTGTGATTTCTTTTGATAGAGCATGCTTAGCCTAGGGTTTTTGATGTTCTACACTTTGATTTACAATTGTTACTTTGAAAATCAACTTTTGCAACATATTAGAATCACTTTAAACGTAAAGAATTGCATGAATATTGATTAGATTGAATCACTTTAATTGGTCAATGGTGAAATCCATAACCTCAGTTTTTGTGAATATTACTTTCATATTTCTAGTTTAAAAATTAGTTTATTAACTCTAAAATCAAAAAATCTTCACAAGTTCGAGAGTTTGAAACCCTTTTCTTACCACAACTACAAACCACATCAATTTTTGGCGCCGCCGACGTAGACTTTCTTTTTTAGATTTGTTTTTAGGTTAGTTATTTTAGTTAGATTTTTATTTTTATTTGTTTTATTTTACGTTTTTGGGTATTTTTCTTTGTATTACAGGTTTTAGATCAAAAAGAAATTGGAGCCAAAGATTATATTGATTGATTAAAAACTCTGAGTCAAAGACAAATCGAAAAGAACGGAAAAAGAAGACAAGATTCTTTTTTGTTATTTTTTTTTTAGGATTTTTATTTTTCTTTTTAGAAAACTGTATTAGGAAATTCTTATTATTTTCGTAATTATTTTAGGTATTTTTTTGTTCTTTCTTATTTTTGGACTTTGGACTTTGAACTTCTTGACATTATTATTATTTCTAAACCCTATAGAAGGGTAATTTAAATATAAACTGCAACAGGGAAGGACGAAAATTATGATATTGTCTCGGCCCCTCGAGTTCGTACACTGACATAGGAGTCGGTGGCCTGAGTCGACTCCAACAGTTCATCGCCCGTCTGGAATGGAGGTAAGACTCTAACCACCCACGAATCCCCTGTCAATGGGTTTTCTGTATTCATTCATAATGCATATATGTTGAGGACTTGAATACAGATTTACTTTTCTAGTAAAGGGCAAGGACTGGCCATATAAGATAAGGACTCGGATTTCATCACAGTTTCCTTCTTGCCTGCTTTAGGAACACGTTACCAAACGCGAACCTAAGCCTAAAATTTGATTATAAATAGATATATAGGGTAACGAGCTTATTGGAAATTCATTCAAAAGGACTGTATTGGTTACTTTGTTAGCCTAGCTTAAAGTTCAAGAAGATTATTTAAGATTATTAGAGCCGCCTTGTAACCCAGGGAAAAGTTGCCAAAGAGACAGGGTTATCAAAGCTCCTTAGAGCTTATCCTGTTTCTATTTGACTTAATCTAATTCAGATCGTTCTAAGATATTTTCTAATGCTGTAACTAGTTTCCTTTTGGAAGAATAAAAGTTGGTCTAGAAACAATCTAAGTGGAGCCATCATGCTTTTTGTTTGCTAGATTCAGTAGATTTGATTTGGTTGAGTTGGCCTTGTTTGTGTATGTTTAAAACCCCTTTCCTGTTAGGGTTTATTTTCTTAGATTTTTTATAAATATATGAGGAAGTTTTTGTCAGAAATGTCGAACTAGTATTATGAGGATCAATACAATGAATATCCGACTGAATTTCAAAATAGACATTACCCGTACTATGACCATAGTGTGGATAGTACTTGGGACAACTACCAACCTTCTGAAGGTTATGGTTCATACCATGGAGACCCCAATTACTATTCGTACGTGCATCAGTCATATAAACGGGAAAACGAGCAAAATTCGAGTTCTTTGTCTTTGAAGGATGCCCTCGAGAAGTTGCAAGCTAGTACTATTTTTTTCAAAAATTCCATGAAGTAGATGGGATATACTATTCCTTATGATGATCCAAATACCTCTCTAGAAGAACCACTCAAGCTGTTGCGACCTAGTACTCCTTATGAACCTATTATGCCTCTAGAAGAAACACTCAAGAAGTTAGCTGAGAATACAGATAGGTTTGTGTTAAAGACGAAAGAAAGAATTGCTCAAAATAATCTTAATTGCCAATACAGTTTTTCCACTTTTACCCTTGATAATAATGATGAATATTTACCTAATTTAGTGGACGAGGTTAGAGGACGAGGTTAGAATAGAAGACACTATTTATTTAGATAAGGTTCAATCATCTTCATATTATTATGATGATAAGGATACTTTTGATGAGGAAATTGAAATCCGTGGTCATAATGATGAGGAAATTTTCATAAAAATTGAGCTTCACGATAATAATGATGTCTCTAGTTCCTATCCTAATAATATTAATGATTATTTACCTATTCAAGAGGAAAGGGATTTAACTAGAGATACCATTGTTATGGACGGTGAAATATTTCCTCATTATTATGAACACGATGATGGTTTATAGGAACGAGTCTATTCCGAGACTAGTGTTTTAGAGTCCAATGATTCAGGAACAATAGTCTCAAACGAAGAAGATAAACTCGTAGAAATCTTAAATGTGAGTGAGACTGCACCACCTGATTATAACTTAGAAGAAGCAAGTCTAAGTTTATCTAGAGACACCTAAAATTCTAAGTTTGGGGGTGATTATCATTCTCCCTATGCTTTACCTTTAACTCTTTTAAAAGTCCCTCACTTGGGACTTGATTTTTGTGCCTCTACCATATTAAGAGACTATCTTCAAGAACCGTTTCCCGAACCTAATCATGTCTAGAAAGAAGTTCATTTGTTAGAAACCCATCCTATGGTCGATGTTGTTTACCTAGGAAATAATACCAAGATTGACTTTGTTTTCCCACCAAAATATTTTCTTCCATATGTGGGAATTGTTGAATTTCAAATGTGTCAGTTATTAAGTTTTGAGACTAAGCCTAATTACTTTAGGAGATTATAATCGACACATTTGCTTAAGAATGACCACCATTTTCATAGTAGTCAACTGCGTGGGTCAAATCTGATTGACTTTGAAGATCCACAATTATTCAGTTTATTATTATGTGCCTTAAATTTATTATTTGAGTTTTTCCAAACTCTACAATCCTTCATATGAGGAAATTCATCCTAAAGAGATTTATCTAGACCCTTTCATAGAGCCCGAACCTGAACCTCAACTAGATGTAGTTGTCTTAAATAATACACTAGATATGGATAAGGTTGTACTATGTTTGTTCACTTTCTGGGCATGCTGCAATTTCCTTCTATTTTAGATAGTATTATTTTATTCAGATGACCCATAATTGTTCCGAAAATTGTTATATGATTTTATGAGGTGACTAATTCTTTCTTAGTATGGCTGAAGGCCTTAAACTTATCACTTATTGGGAGGTAACCTTGATCATGCGACACGGTAATATCTTTCCTTAACTCTTTTCCTTCGATCGGTAACAATTTCTCCTTGTTCATGCTTTTAATAATTCATCTTTAAAACATTTAGGACAATGTTAGATTTAATTTTGGGGGTAAGGGAGAAACTTTTAGTGAAATATGAAACTCTAAAGTCTAGAAACTTGTAAACAATTCAGGATGACACTAACCATTCTAGGTAGATGGAAACTTAGCTCTTTTTCAATAGGAATTGGTGCGCCCAGCTAAATGTTCTATTCATAAAAGGATGCCTAGCTCAGGTGTTAGAAATAACATGATAGTTGTCACCATATCTCGGAGTCTATCTCGACCATATCACCCTCTGTTTTTATTTTTGCAATTTTTTATTTCTCTAAGTAATTTGGTGGGGCACCAGTATCGAATTGTTATCACCGCTAGGATGAAGTAGAGTGTTTGAGATCAAGCCCCATATTGTATTATTTAGACCATTATTTTAAAAAAAAACAAAAACGAGTATTAACACTTTGATAGCAATATGTGTGTGTTCTCCCTGTCTTCGTTGCCTAAGCAAGCGTGGAACACAAGATCCGTGAGAACTATCATGTAAGATGATGATAATGAGCATGTGCTTGGATTTCATTTGATCCAATCATGTTGTCAGTACATTTAAAATAAATAATTGTTTTATTTTCAATAATCAACCGCTGAACCTTTGTATATACCAGCTGAGTCGATATTAGTATAAGGAGTAAGACTTGTGGGAGCGTATCTCAATCCATTAGGATTCATCCTGGCACTGACCTTCAGATAGATATGGGAAACACCATTCACCTTAGTCAACATGCGCGAACTTTATTTTGTTCACATCCATCGTCTAATTTTTTTCATGTGATTGTACTTTATAGATTCTGAGTATCGTGGTTGAACGACTATCTAAGTAGAGTTTTGAATTCTTGTATGATTTTAATATGCTAAGTGAAAACTCGTGTACATAAATTAGACCCATATAGGGTAATGATTCTCATAGCCTAAGAATTTAGTACGCCAACTAAATAGCTTGTTTAGTATCTACCCTCAATCATTCACAAGTAGCTAGAGTTTGGAGTAAAGGTTTTGTGGGTATATCTCTTGTAAACCCTCACAAGACTATAACTCGTCTGATAGGGACACCTATGGGTTTAAAGGCTTGTTGCACACGCTAAGTACAACCGCGATGCCTGCGAAAGTGAGTTAATATTTTTATTCTTAGATTAGATTTGCTCGAGGACTAGCAAAATATAAGTTTGGGGGTATTTGATAGACACATTTTTATGTCTGATTTGTCCCAATTCTTTATATTGATAATGCTCGATTGTATACTAATTGTGTTATTTTATATATTTGTAGGTATTTTTGGAAGAATAAATAATCATGGAAAAATGGGCTTAAAAAGTGTTAAAGGCACCTGGAAAATTACTAAAGGACCTCCTAATCTGGATAAGGGCACCTCAATTGATAAAGGCACCCACCTAATTTCAAATTCAAAATGAAGTTCTGGCGGCAAAAATTTGCTTAGCAAATCTGTGAAGATTTTGTGAAATTATTTTTACGAGATCTTCAAGTGTTAAGACAAAAGTATTCTTGCCCTATCAAGAACAAGTTGTACTCGACCACAATACAAACCAAAAATCTCGTGTAATAAGTTAGTTGTGCGTTAAAAAGGGAAGGAAATTTTCTCGTATTTAATTCAAGAACTCGTTGTAATAAGAAAGAGATATTATCAACAGAGTGAAACAAATGGTAAGGAAACAAAATCAGTGAGAGTGTGTTTAAAAGGGAAGAAAAATATTCGATCATGATCCGAGAAGATATTTCCTCTTTGCCGAGATTCAAACCATTTAAGAAGATATATTACAAAGATATGAAAGATTTGGACCTGTTGGGTATAAATAGGGAGAAGATATGAAGAGATATGGGTCTGGCAGAGGCTAGAAGCGAAAGAAATCAAAATCCAGAAAAATGCTCGTGATGAAGAAGATGAAGAAATCGTTGCTAAAAGGTTGAAGCTTCCGTGGCTAAAAGTTGAAGATTCTGTTGCTAAAGCTTTTAATCTTTGCAACATTTATCTTCATTTTGCAATGTTTATCTTCACTTTGCAATGTTTATCTACGGTGAAACACTTTTCCCTCTGTAACAGTGAGTCAGTAACGCTTATAAACGTTGTGAACTCGTTGTTTTCATTATTTTCACTTTTTTTCATCATTTGTAAACACTTTGAGCCATGGATCATTATTTTGAGCAAGTGATTAATATGAGGAGTTAAACCCCTTTGCTGAGGCGACGAAGGAAGTCATTGTTCCAAGAAAAGTGATATATTTTTATTGTAATTGATTTTTGCAATTTCTTTTATGATTATTTGATTTGATTAAAAAATTGATTTAAGGATTTTTATTAAGTAGTTGTGATTTCTTTTGATAGAGCATGCTTAGCCTAGGGTTTTTGATATTATACACTTTCGATTTACAATTGTTACTTTGAAAATCTACTTTTGCAACATATTAGAATCACTTTAAATGTACATAATTGCAAGAATATTGATTAGACTGAATCACTTTAATTGGTCAATGGTGAAATCCATAACCTCATTTTTTGTGACTATTACTTTCATTTTTTGTGTATATTTTCTAGTTTAAAAATTAATTTATTAAATCTAAAATCAATCTTCACAAGTCCGAGAGTTTGAAACCCTTTCTTACCACAACTGCAAACCACATCACTTCCCTGTAACCGTCCCACTACTTGTTACTTTCTTGTTCGTGGATTTGTTGCCACAACGCACGATTGCCATAGACCACTAGACCAATACCCCAATGAGAATACCCTCATGTTTTGTATTTGATATCTCATGGAAATAGTGGAGTCGTGGACTATCACTTTTGATTAGGTCAAGTCAAGTCAATGATTTGCTAAGTAGGTGAGGCAAGTTGCGCAATTCACTATCTTGGTAATCAGACTGGTTAGTTTCGAGTTTGGTGAATTAGGTGGCTACGTACCATCAAGACGTAATTTAATAACCAGATGTTAGCTTAGAAGTGACTTGGCATAAATATGAAAGATGTTCGAAACCAAAGTTGCTTAAAGTTTCTCAAGGACCAGTCGTGGCACATTTAAAAATGAATTTTGATAGATAGCCTCATAGAGATATCACTAGCATTGGGCTAGCATCCGAAAGTGTAACACGTTTCCAAGGGACGTGGCCTATTAGGCTAGCGCTTTTACTACAAAGTTAGCACTTCGATCAAGGCGCAAAAGGGAGTGTCCTTATTAGGTTGGAACTTTTGTGCTTATGAATATGGAGCGTCCTCGAGGATATCCTGGTTGGCGCTTGGTGCAAAGGAAAGTGGCGCGTCCTCAAGGACGTCCTGGTTAGCGATTTTAGCGCAGGGAATGTGGCGTGTCCTCATTCTAGCTAGCGCTTTAGCGCAGAGGGAATGGTGCGTCCCTGAGGATGCGACCTAGGTTTCTTAAAGCTGTGGTGCTTAGGTATTGCGTGTCCTCAAGGACACGACTTAGGTTTGGCTGGCATTAGTTAGCACTTATAATAAAGAGCTAATGTTAGCTTAGGTGCTAGAATAGTAGAGCTAGTGTTACCCTAGTGCTAAAGCACATCGTTTTCTTTTAGAGGCATTGCTCTTTGATTGTGGTGTGTTCAAGAGGAACGACGCGTATTTTATGGCGTATCTTTGAGCATAATGCTAAAGTGGCATATTTTGTAAAGCCAAGACGACAGATGCGCATTCAAGACAAGTTCGAGGAATTCATCCATGGAATTTATGCGACTCGAGGATGGTTCAAATGGCATAAATATTTTGCGTGTTTAAGAGGCTACAATATCAGTTTAGAGTATTTGTATCCATTTGTAGAAACTGTATTCTTAATTCGCTCGTAGAATACTAGTAGTGATACAGTATTTCGTTTTTCAATGTAGAGTTAGAAGTATGCGCATAGATACGCATATGTACTTCTATGTTCTTGCTGCTAGGAAGAGGGAAATTTTACAATTCTATCCCTTGTTAAAAACTCACCATCTACAAAAGTATAATTGCTTATCGTGGTGCCAGAAGATTTCATAGTATAATCAAGGGTCCAATCAATTCAATGCGGCATTTACTTGGGAAGTTGATTTCAAGGGTCCAATAATTGTTTTTCTTACTCTTTCTAGTTTGACGCCTACCAAATTCTGTGTCTACCTAGATGAGGGGGATAAGGGGTGTTTAAAAATGGTAAAACTATTAAATTACCCCCATTATTAAAACTTAAAAGCCTCAGTCAAATCTATTTCAATTCCACTTTCTAATGTACTCAACCCGAATAACTTAATTAATTAGGTTTTTGATTGATTTGTATATTCAAAATTGAAAAATTTAAGAAATTTTGGTTTTCTGGATTTAACCAGAATCAGACAATATGAGTATTCACATTGATATGTAGATATACGTCGGATGATTCTGGTTTGCTGTTCTTTGTTGTTGAAGAACATCAACACACAATCGCTCGATGTGAACATTTCATATCGACCGAATCTGGTCAAAGGAAACAAAAAAAAGTTTACTGCTCGAGGTGTCGAACTCGTCAAAAATATATTCCTTACTTTTCTTATACTAACTAGTAGAATAATGATAAGCAGGTTCATTCCTGAGGGAGCGTTGAGTTAAAGTTGTCGACACATTTATGAAAATAAATATAGTGCAAAACTGCGAAACAAGTAAAAGAATGCAAATATGAGGAAGAGAATGATTAAGGAATCTTTCTCCACTAGTGACCATGAATCAAGCAAAATCTTCTTCAAAATACATTTACTAAAAACCTTGGACAAGTTATGAGTTCAACAAGTCTATTAGACTCCAAGGTCACTTCGTAGAATAAGTTTTCTACTCATTTCTAGACAATTAAGCTACTTTGAATAAGCTCTCTAGTATAACTTAATTGACCGATATTTTCCGTGTGTCGTGTTGATCCTAACCACATGTTCGTAAGTTCTACATGTTAACTTAGGGTTATCTTCTACACATCAAAATCCACAAAATCCTTTGCAACTTTGATATTTCGCTACTTGTAATTAAATCACCATAACAATTACGGATTACGGCTCAATAATCTAGCTTTGGAATCGCAAGCAAGCTATTCAGTTGGCCACTCAAACAACTTGAAAAAAATTCTTGGTCATAAACTCGGTAAAAGACAACCAATATAAAATTATTGAAAAAAAGATTAATTTGAATAAGTCATACCACATGGTCTTGAAATTATTCCTAATCATATAAAAATTAGCTATAAGTAATGGAGTTCATAAATAAAAAATAATAATTGCAAATTCTAGATGTGAAAAATCTTCCTCGTACGAACCTACAAAAAGAAGTAGAAGATGTGAGAAAAAAACTAGGTGAAAACCTAGATATCTCCCATTCTTATTGAAGTTACTCTTTTATAGCTTCTCTTGTTCTAAAATCCCATTAGGAATAGAATTCTTTTCAAATCAAACCCTTACTCCTTTATTTCCAAAAATTGGTCACGTCCAAACATCTTGTCAACCAAATCAGACAAGCCCAAAACTTACGACCCATAATTCACCTACTAAGCCCACAACCTAATAAACCTGTCAGTCTCGCAGAACGGACATGCTATACAAATTTCACATCCAAGCTTTCTTTCAGGCAATACATCGAACATTTGAGGTGCACTACTGGTGGTGATTTATTCATGTAAAATTGCTTATTTCAATCATCAATATCTCCTTCTCTACAATGATTTATTCACAATTAACACACCCATCATTCAATCCATTCACGACAACAGCTTCAGTCCCTGATTTCTTGTTATTTCAGGCCACAGCAAAATAGAATGGCAACAATCAATCATAGCATCCTCCGAGCCCATGTAATTCACGGCAACAAACATGTTCAATTCCTCCTCATTCTCAACGGCAACTTGCTTTCCTTTCTTCTCTACAATATCAAATCCAAAACTCTTCTTTATTCTCGATGTTTCAATCATCATCACCAATTCAAACTGGTAACTCTCACTTCAAGAACTCACCTACTTCACAAAACCCATCTCGCTTGAACCCAATTCAATTCTTCTCTTCAGTTTTGATATGAAAGCTTGAGCCACCGAAACCCATCTGTAACACTGCCTCAAATCCCCTTTTTGCAACTCATTCTCTCGCATTATAATCCTCTACAACAACAATTCCTTCTTATCACACCACACAGCCAATAACAACTCTTCTATAACACGACTCTCGGCTTGAAACTATCACCGTCATCTTCTATAACTTATTCTCTCGCTGCTTCCCCATGAAGTCATCCACCGGACCCATGGTTCGAACGACGACAGGGAGCTTGGTAACAACGTTTGTCTGAGAGGAGAAAGAGGAGAGAGAATAGGGATGTTCTCGACATAATGGTAAGGTATAATAATAAACTGGATCAGGGCACCCCTTCCCTGGGTTAACACTAAACTAGGTTTAGATGGCTTCCCGTAAGTAAATTTTGAGTCTGCCTTTAATAGTTTGACTCCATAAAGCACTTCTCTAGGAAACTTGTATACTCGCTAGCTTTGCGCCCTTTAACACCTAATGACTCTCGGTAATGTCATAGGTTTTCAGTTTTCTTCTTTTGCTTCTCATGACTCCAAAGTACCTATAAAACTCAAAACAAACATAAAATACGAAATTTACAAGAAATAGCAAAGAAAGCATAATCAATTGATAATAATTAAGGTGTCTTAGACACCTATCTTTTACTTTTATTTTTTAGGATACAATCGGTCGATTTGGACATTCATATCGATTGATTCCTGGTTAAGAAAATATTAATTTATTTTGTTAGTTCTTAGGCTGTAATCGGGCGATATTAACATTCATATCAATCGATTCTTGTTAACAATTTTTCCTGATGTTTTTTAGGCTATGAGTGACATATATATCAACTAATATCCGTCTATTTTCTAGGGCTCTTAATGGATGAAGAACACCAACCTAGAATTGGCACACATATGCCATCGTATCCACCTATTCTAGTTTGATGTTCTTAAAAATTTATCAATTTTTTTCAATTTTTTTCATGTTTTGAAGTTTCATTGATATTAATTAATTTCATAACTAATACATTTAATTAACAACTAGAACGATTAATTAACATTAATTAATGAGGGGTATATTAACTATTAACAAAAGTAGGTGGAGAAGGGATTTTCAAAAAATAATTCAAACTGACCCTATTTGAATTTATTGAGTATGCCTCACATAATTGGAGTGAGCCTCAAACTAGCCAGGTTTTCTTAATGTTTACATGAACGTAAACATTACATTTTTACACTTTGGTGTTTTCTCGTGTCACAATTACTTATTTTTGACTTCTCAAAATAGTTTTAAACGGAAAGTGAATGTTAATTTGGACGATCGAGAGATATATTAATTTGAAATTTCTAAAACAATAGTTCTTAACCTGAGGACAAAAGTCAATAGTTAAAGAAGAAGAAAAACAATGGAGACAGAAGTGGGCGTTGAGAGGAAAAGAAAGAAGAGAAGAGAAAAGTTGATAGTGTTACATTTTTCCTTATGGGTTACACGAGGATAACCATGACATTTTGTATTTTTTCATGCCACCGTTTCTTATTTTTCGTCATTGCTATAGGAAGTTACCAATTAGCTTGGGTGTACTAATCAATGTTTGAAGTTATTTTGTCTTATGGAAAAGTTTTTTTGGCCCAAAAAGATAAATATTTTATATTAGAAACTCACCAATAAAATAATATATGTACTAAAAACTCAAAATTAATTATTATAGAAATTGATTACAAAATTAACCTTCTACTCAAAGAATTAATTTTAAATCTTTTAATTAACAAAAACAATTGTCAAAAAAAGAATCATAAAAAATTTGTTTATAAATTTACTCTTTATTCTTTATTCTTCTTTTTTTTACTCCCTAAGTTGTCTCTTTCATATATACACTTTCAAAATTGTCCCTAAAATAACTCTTATTCTCTTCAAAACAAGGTTTTCTTTTTCTCTTCAGATGAATTATTTTAGAACGTTTAATTGGAGAATACCCTTATAATTAGGGATGCTTAGGGTTAAAACATACTAGATATGTTGATAAAAGATATCTATAAAAATTAAAAAGACAAATTGTATCCTTTTAAAGTCGGCATGGTCTTCATATGTGAAAACCATGTCGACTCTCTCTACTTTGATAGTCGGCTTTAGACTACCAAGCTGATTAGACTAAACAAACACTAAAAGTAATTTTGGATATTGTAATGTACTTTAAATTACTATCCAGGTGAACAACAAATGATTCACCATTAATGCTTGGTAAAATTGTAGGTGTGTAATTCAAAGGCTCAAAACAGTGTTGGGGCATCTCAAGTGGGACTTTTGCGTTTTTTCCAAACTTCCCTCCGAAGAACATGCCGTTAGTATTGGAGCAATTGAAGCCCATGCCAACATCACAAATTTCCCTTTTGTCCAAAACTATGTTTGGAACTGTCGGGATTAAAAAGTTGTGCCGACCATAACAATCGGCATGGTTTTCAATTAGTGATTATACCGATCGTTCACAGTCGATATTGTCTTTAATTGGCGATTATACCGATCGTTCACAGCCAGCATGGATATTGGATAAAGACCATGTCGATTCTGGATAATTTTTAGTGTCTAATCTTTGTTTTTTCCCCACAAAAAATTAACAGAATCTATAATCAATAACTCTAATCTATATGTTTATCTCACTAATCTAGGTGTAATATAATCTAACAGTTAATACAAATGATTAACAACTAATTAATCAAAGGTAATTTAGGTATTACAAAAAATCTATGGATAAGGGATTTTTAAAAATACTTCAAAATATTCCTATTTTGTCTTATTTGGGATCCCCCAATTTGTGAGGGTATCCCCCAATTAAACGTTCTTATTTTACTCTCTAGGTGAAAATAATTTTTTAACAGTGAAAACAGAATTTTTCACTTTTTCCCTTGAAACTTACGTAAATGAAAACATATATTTTCACTCGAAATACAAGTGAAAATCACGGTTTTCACATATAATAACAGTTACTATTTGTGATAATTGCAATTTTCACAAGTTTACGGCTGGTGATAATCGTAACTTTTAGCTTCTACTTATTGCTACTAGTGAAAATCGCAGTTATCATAAGTTGGGATAACAACTATAAGGAACCGATGGTTTACTCTTCTAATTGGTAAATGGTTTTCCAATAAATTTGTTAGTAGAAATAAGAAGATAAAGGGTATTTTTAGCCATTCCAAAACAATCAAAATACAAACCCAATTCAAAAATTACCATTTTAAAATAAATAATTCATTTTTGGATTTTTCTTAAAATTTTCACTTTATCTTATATAAATTTTGGTATACCCAATCTTAGTAACTCATGAAGCAATGTTTATATTTTTAACTACACACAAAGTGAATGTGACGCCTTGTGTAAATTTGAAAATTTTCAAAACGATAGGATAATACATTGGGTTAATTAGACTTTGGTACTCAGGTTTGATCAAATTTAGTGTTTGGTCTAACATTTGTCCAACATTAGTGTTTGGTACCTGGACTAACGGTAAACCATAGTTGACTAGGTTAAGTCTAATTTTAACTTAACAAAATCATTAATTTACGTTATTTTATTTGAACCGTTAATCTTAATGACATGTGGACCGTTGATCTTATTTCATATGGTCGTCCACATGTCATTAAGATCAACGGTTCAAATGAAATAACATAAAATTAATGATTAAAATTAGCTTAACCTAATCAACTACGGTTTACCGTTAGTCCAGGTACCAAACACTAACGTTGGACAAATGTTAGACCAAACACTAAATCTGGTCAAAACCTGAGTACAAAAGTCTAATTATCCCTAATACATTATTATTTGTGTACATAATATGAGTATAAAAATATGTTATTTGTCAGATGGTACTTAGGTTTTGACCAGACTCAGTTATTGTAAAATTAAAGGTTAATACCTGGACTTTTGGTCAATCGTTAATGACCAAGTTTAACTTGATAGAGTTATAATGTAGTTTTAAAAAATAAATACTTACTTCACGCCGTTAAGCAATGTTAACACCTGATTTCAACATAGGGGAAGTATATCATACATCTGCGGTAAATGCTAAAAAGATTCGAAACGCTTAAATGATCAAAATTCATATTTCGAAAGTGTTTGAATTAACAGACTGAAATTCTCAAACAAGGCTATAATTAATCAAAAAAATAATTAAAAACCACTTTACTTCTTTGTTTGTAACCGAAGAACCCAAAACACCAATCTCAATCAAAGATCAGGAACCTCAACACCACCATTGTCAATCTCATCATGTCCACCCCTAGGATCTTTATCATCAACATTACACCCAACAACAACAAGAAAAAAATAAGATTAGTTGCTGGAGTGGGGGTGGTATGAGGAGAGAGAAAAGATAACTTGTTCCTTGAACACAAGTTATTAATCTCATCTTGAACATCTAATTTTGAATTGATTATCAAACTTTAACAAGATCCATTAAGATGAGAGAGTAAAACATCACATAGTCAGCAAAAACAATAAGAAAAAACAAAATTGACATGAAAGAAAAAAATAAATAGCTAGTAGGATCGAATAAAAGATCAATAACTTAATAATAAAAACCCTGATATATTTACGATTTGATCTCCCATTTGCACCATTGAAGGGGGGTGTTTATACAGGTCATCAAGCTAGATTCAGCGAGCCACACTCATGAAGATAAAGGAAAAAAAAAGATTTGGATAATTGAAATCGATATGAATTTTCTCGGAAATTGAAATCAAACGCATGCCTGCACAACTGCAAAAGAAAGCCATCAGTTGACGAATTACATCCTCAACACAGTGAAAATCGTTCAGTCTCCAAGAAGATTAAATACCAGCAAAGAGAGCCGCTGGTGGATGTTTGTCAAGTCAAAACTCACATAACCCTGGTTTCATCTGTAAGAACCGTATCTCTAGTTTCATCTACAACCATCCATAGAATACTAAATAAATTAACTTATAAGCTGCCATGTGTTTTCTCTTATTAAACAATTAGGACTTAGATGCCATTATTACCAAAGTTAGGAAAAATGAAGTCATTTTACTAATTTGGTTACAAAAGTGGATGTCTGTTGAGTTAAACCTAACAGTTGATCAAAAATCCAGGTATAACTTTTAATTTTGGAATAACTAGGTATCAAAATCTGGATATTATCCAAAAAATAACCCTATATAAATACCAGGATTTAAAAAAAAAAACTATAATAGGGGCTGTAGACTTTCATTCATGGGGGTTGTAGTGGATTATGTTGTCCAAAATGAGGATATGGAAGGATCTTATCTGTTTTTAAAAGTCATATCTACCATTTGATTAGTATTATTATCTCCCTACCCTTCGTCCCTAATAACCTAAATCTAAAAACCAAAACCTAAATCTAACTTCACTCTTTCTCTCTTATTCTTCCCCTCTTCCTAACCTCCTCCTCTTCCTTTAACTTCATCGTAACTATTGAATATTCAACAGAAAAAAACCCAAAATTTCACGTCGCTTCTGAAGATGAGAAGATCAGGAGTGACAAGATCCGGTAGAATTAGTTTTAATCCAACATCAACTGAATCTGGTGGTGGTATAGTTGTTGATCGACCATCAACTGATTATATTGATTTGGTGAATGAAGAAGTTGATTCACCAGTCAATCCACCCCCACAAACGGCTGTTATTAGGTAAGAATCAAAAAACCCATCGTTTATATTAGGTTTTTATTGAAAAAAAAGGTTTAATTACAAAAGTTATGGTTTTTAAACTTTTTTTATGCATTGTATACGACTAGGCCGATAACATTTCCCAATCGTGAATAATTCTATACGGTTGGTATTAGATGAACTTCTAGCCGTAGATTTAATTTACAGTTGGGAAAAGATGAACTCACAAGCATAAATAGTATCTTACGGCTTGTTTTTCCTAGCCATAAGTGAATATGGATATTATAGTGTTTGGGTATTTATACCATTCGTACGGTTGAGAATCATAACATTCCCAACCGTAAACTATGTACACGACTTGTTTTTCCTAAACGTAACTGAATTTAAAACTTATTTTTCCCATTTTTTGGTTGTTTGTAATATTTTTAGGATTCGAGCAAAGTCGTTGGTGAAGGACTTGAGCTGTTCCATTGACGCTGGGGAGTTGTTGAGTGTTCAAAAACAAAGAAAAATTCTTCAATGGCTTAAGGAGATGGGTAAAAAGATAGCTAAACCTGAGGAGGATGTCTAAGAGAATGTTGTCGTAGTGGATGAATGAGTTATGGATTTGCTGAACCTTGTTGTTTTATCTATTATCTTTTGTTATCTAAGACTTTGTAGTGTGGTCGGTTATGGATTTGAATGGATATTAGTTCTTTTATTATAAATATGAAACTTCTTCTTAATTTAATTTGTTTGAATGAATGGCTTGTAGTTTATTTATTTTTATTGTTAAGTGATTCATGGTAGAAATAACTGAAAAAACAAATCTCAGGGTCATTTACGGCTAGGACATCATTGATAAAACCTAGCAGTAAAAAACGATTCAGGGTCACTTACGACTAACTCCACAACATTCGCCAACCGTATATGACCCTGAATTTAGTTTACGACTATAACTGTGAAAAAACCTAGCCGTAACAAACCCATTTGTTGCTTTTACGGCTGGAAAAGCGAACAAACCTAAACGTATACACCACTTTGTAGTATAAATGGCTAGGTCGATAGAAAATATTCAACAAAAGCTAGTACACTATCTCCCCAGTAATGTACACTAGCTTTTGATATAGTATTGAAATGATTTCGGGAACATACTCGAAGTATTCTTCACAAATAACGTACCTAGTTCGGTAAGTTTGACCTTTCTCATCTCTTGGGGGACCAATCATTGTTCCTTTTGCGATACGAACCGTCTCTTTTTCACAATATGATGCTATCACTACCAGATTATCTTCAACTGCCAGAGCTTTTCCTTTAGCATCAAACATCCTTTTTGCTAATTCTTTGATACCAATTTTAGAAGAATCATATTTAAAGATTGAACTTCCTTAGGAGGAAAGCTCCGGACCTTTTCCTTTTACATTTTTAACGCTTGGTCCGCCTTCTTCCGTTTTGCTTCGGCTCCATTTGTTTGTAGTCGTAGATTTTCCTTTCACATCCTCCTCCTCATACAAGGATCTCAAGTCCTCAAAACCCGAATACTCTTTTTGATTTGAGACTCCCGTTTTTGCATTCTTTTTCAACAATTTTGCATTCTCTTGGACCATTTTATTCGCCTCTTTATTCCCATTTTTGCATTCTTTTCCTCTTTATTGCATTCCATAATATCATCTCTAGTGAAAGGGAGGTTAAATTTTCGTAACTCGTACAAACAAATTTGTCTTTGGGACGGATTCAATGAAGCGTACTTGTCAAACAATTCTTTGTGAGCCTCGATGTCGCAAAACACATCACCTAAGCCTTTATTTGGTAACAGATAGTTGAATGAAAGTTGTCTCCAAATACACTCTTCACCCGGAATGGGCGTTTTTATCTCATCAACTTCGCCCATTATCTTCTCAATGGCCCAATGAGAGACATAGTATGTTATTCCTTGTAGTCAATGGTTGTCCAAATAAACAATATGCTTTCTAGATCGGATAAATTCAAATAGCCCTTGGATTCGTTGAAGGTCACACTTGAAGTAGTCTTCCATAGCATCAAACAACACAACAAATCCACCGTCGCACCCATTTAGCTTCCTCTTGAATCGATTGTGAGATGACTCGAACGTGCTAGTCGCTTGGTTGTCATAGTTAGGGCTGCACAAAGTTCGGTTCGGCTCGGTTCTTTGGAGTATCAAGTACCTGTACCGACCTAAGGCCGGTTTTCTATTTTAGAACCGGTACCTGTCCCGACCAGAGTCGGTTCGGTTCTGGAACCGTAACTGTCTGGTCGGTTCGGTTCTGGTTCGGTTCCGGTCTTGTACCTGTGGCAGTTGTGTAATTATATAATTAGAATTTTCTATTACTTGGAAGCTCCAACTTGCTCCAACTTTTATACATAATTTTCTAGATTTCTATTTTTTTTCAAATTTATAAACAAACAAAAAAAGGCAAAAAATACTCCCTAACTATGTTAAAGAAAAGTTACAGTTTTGATCAAAAGAAAAAAGAGGAAAACAAAAGGAATACCCCAGATTCTAATGACAAAGTTGCCAATTCTAAATCTATACATCTAGTTCGTCGATAATTTGTGGACCCAAATACTCGATACCTTCCATCTTTAAGTTCTTGGGAATCAC
Organism: Papaver californicum; assembly: GCA_023531435.1. Classification (NCBI taxonomy): domain Eukaryota; kingdom Viridiplantae; phylum Streptophyta; class Magnoliopsida; order Ranunculales; family Papaveraceae; genus Papaver; species Papaver californicum. The sequence goes on from JAJJMC010006817.1 coordinate 958,782, forward strand.
GATTTCCTCAAAAAATCCATAAGCGTTTTTTCCTCTAAAGCTTCTAAAGCTTCATCCATAGGACAACCTGAAAATAAAGCACCGAATTAAAAAAATATTAATATCAATGAACATTGTAGGATCTAAATCCACGAAATGCTAAAGTGATCGACGCATATTAATATTTGATTAGTACAATCTACGCTAGACACTTAGTCTTGTAAAAATATTGTTTTGTTTTAGAGTTTTACATGGTTTAGATGACATATTTGACACACAGGCTGAAGGCTTCTCAAGGTACACATGCTGAAGGCTTCTCAAGGTACACATGCTGAAGGCTTCTCAAGGTACAATGGTGCAATAACGTTTGTAAGAAAGTGATACAAAAGTGTGAAACAATAAAACCTCAAAATATAATAACTCTTTGAGGTATATAGGAAAAGTAGAAGAACAAAACATATGCATATAGTCAGACAATGATAATGATGACATGCACCTAACAACAACGTCCTGAATCAAATTTAAACAACTTTAAGTACAATTTCATCCGTGTGGGTAAAACACTAAACAAAAATTAATACCTAACTCCTTCTTGATAACTAGTCCTCTAGTTCTTTATTCTTTAAATATACGTGACGTAACAAGAACATGGGTAAACCCTAAAATTCAGTTCAAATCCAAAAAAGAAACCCTAAATAAGATCAAAAGGAAGTCAAATAAACAATACGTACCACTATACCAGTATACCACCAACAAAAGAAAGGAAAAAAAATACATTTTCATTCAAATCAGAAAACCCCCAAATCATTAAAATCAATTGCTTAAAAAAAACAAATCACTAAAATCAATTGCTTACAAGGAAAACCCCAAATCAGATAAATCATTAAATGATTACATGTTGTTAGTAGTTAAACTTCAAGTCCACAGTATCATTCCCATATTCCAAATCGATCTTAAAAACAAAACCTTAAAACAAAAATAATTAAATTTCGTAATAAACATAATATGAGGAATAAAAAAAGTAAAAAAATAAAGAAAGAAAAATAAGAAGAATGAATAATAACCTGTAGAAGAAGGTGGTTCTGGTGGTGGTGGATGTGACAAGAATCACAATAAGTGGTGGTGGTGTGTCGTTATGGTGGTGAACTGAAGAGGAACTAAAGAAAAAGAGAAGGAGAAAGGAAGTCAAGTCGAGTGAGAATGAGTGAATACTAACTTAAAAATAAACGTCTAGGGTTAAAATTACAGCTTATAATCCACGGCCCAAGATAGCCAGTTTTCTAAGTCAGTTCAGCTCAGTTCTATACAAGAAACGGTACTTGTACCTATCCCTAAGACGGTTCTAACTTTCATTCTTTGTACCTGTCCCAACCTCCTCTGTTCCGGTCCGGTTCTATCCCGGTTCTATCAGTTCCGGTCCGGTCATTCGGTTTCGATCGGTTCCTGTGCAGCCTTAGTTATAGTGTTTATGTTTGTTTATCCAGGCGCTAACAAACTTCTCTTTGTGAGGATCCAACAAGTTTGTCTTCAAATACTCTATAACATCCGGGTAGCTTTTCCAATGGGCCATTAGCATATACTCATTGTGAAAGTAAGTTTCTTCCGTCATCGACCAAGTCAAACCATCCACTCTAAGCTAAAACTAGCCCATTTTACCTTGGCTACTTTGTCGCCTTCCTCGAATTTGTCTTTCTCCGCTTGTTGTTTATCTTCTGCTAGTTTGTTAATCCTCGCTATCTCGGTTTTCCTTGGTGGTACAATTTTGGGCTTGCAATTGGTTTGGAAACGTGCATAGACATTGATGTGTGTCGGGAAAATCACACTCTATCGCCTTTATCAATGCTTGCTCCTTATCCGTAATCACCACCTTGGGAGTATCCCTCTTTGTAGAATAAGTTTACCTTTTGTAAAGCCCACATGTAAATTTCCTCCCTATCATCTTGTAGAAAGAAAAAACCAACACTAAAAGGCGACTTCATTGATGTTTGCCCGACAAAGTTTAACAAAAGAATTTATGTAAGCATCTTGTAATTTTTACAAACTCCGGATGATCCAACAAAAGATATATCACTTCCCCATTTTCATCTTTCTCATACATAAGTTCTCTATTTTGCCGTCACTCAATTCTCAATTTTTCTCTTGCATCGTAGATGGTAGTCAAGGTAGATGATTTATTCTTGTTTAATGTCTTCACACCACAAAGGATATCAATAGGTCTTTCGCGTTGTTGACTCAACACTTCTACTAGATCCATCTCTTTAGGGTTGAACCTTAACGAATAAGGATGGTCGATCAAACTCTCCGGAATTGGATGGTTATGAAATCCCGATACCACCTCACTCATAAACCATACTTTCTTGACCTTGTTGTACATATATTAAATCTTAAAAGGGCAACCACACTTCTTCGTATGGTGCACTCCGTTCTTCCTCGTGCTCTCTGGTTTATGCATAAAACCCTATTTTTTATGACTCTTGTACCCCCACTACTCTCGCAAACCATTTGAAAGGAGGTGGGTCTTACTTGATTGTTTTGAACTATAAGCACTTGTTTTTCAACCCTTGTTCCCGATCCCATTTCTTCGCATTGTCCATATGTACCCATTCAAAGTTATTGGCGTAGTGATCATTTATATCCACACTTAATTCGCTAACAGCCCTTGGTTGATCTTCCATTGGTTCAGGTGTGGCTCTATCTAAGAAAAAGAAAACTAAGCATTTAAGAAAAACAGGAAAAACCACCTCAATAACACATTTAGGGTTGGGTCGACAACTAAAAACCTAACCATAACAACTACTTTACGACCAGCTTTGGTACAAAAGCTAGCCATATGCGAGCCTGAGTTTTACTTATTACGGTTGATATTTCCAACCGTAAGCGACCCTGAGTTTTTTTTACGGCCAGGTGTTCCAGCCGTAGTACATAGCATTTAATAGTATTTAATATGCCCATGCACCTACGAATGGGTTCTCGTCGGCACGACCTAGCCGTATATATTTTCTACGGCTAGGAGTTCTTATTTATCTGCATATTTTTCTGCTGGGAGTTCATCTTTTTCCAACCGTATATCTATAATACGGCTAGGAAACCATGATTTCCAAGCCGTAATAAGCCTACGTATGGGATTTGGGGGTTTTCTGGTGATGCGTGTTGCCAGTGCAACAAATTACTCGAGATAATTCACACTAATTAACTAGTAATATAGCGGTAGTAAGGATCGTTCCCACAGAGAGCTGTGTAATTGATAGGTTATTTAAATTAGCAAAACTAGATTAAATACTGAAAAAGAGGGTTGGTTGTTTAAAATAATTTAAAATAATAAAAAATAAATAATAAGAAATAAATATGATTAGAGAATCATTCGTTGTTACCAAATGTTAACTCGAGTAGTATATTTATCCATCTTCGTTAGAACCATTCATCATCAACCATAGAATAGCAGCTAGATTAATGTTATCCCTAAAACTTCTTTTATCACTGGATACGGAAGCTCTCGACTACCAGATTTTATTTAACAGAGCCACCAAGTAGTAGCTCACTCAAGGTGTAACTCAATCGAATGCTTTAGGCTTTGAGAATTTAGGTTGATCCCAGTAGTTAAACTCTTAGCTCAAGATCCACTTGCTGGTGTTGTCTTCACTCGCAATTGCTCCACAGAATCCCTCTGCAGGGTTTCGCGATTTCTACTTGTGTACGAGTCGGTGGACGATTACTTATCTCATAACCAACACTAGCATTAAACTGATCAATAGATTAATTCAATTTTACACTTGAACAGTCTAGAAATCAATCATAAACCATAGATATAGCGAAAACAATCGATAAATAATTAAAACTCCAAATAAATTAATTAACTAGTAAAGTTTTACGCCCGGAACATTAAAATTATCCTTAACCAAGTAAAACTTATCTAAACATAATGTCATAACTAATAAAAAGAAAAATCGTAAATCTAGAAATTTAAACCCAAAACCAAGCGAACCCGAGTAACATGCATGTGGAATGGTGCTGATAAAGAAAGTTTGGAGAGTGGTTGGATGAGATGCTAGGGTTGGATAGGAGTAAAAGGTGTCTTATTTTATGTTCTGCCCTCCTAATATAGCTCGCAGAAATCCCTAGATCCTACAAATTCTAACCGGGTAAGAGCGTCCACATGGGAACGATCAAATGGGGGAGTAAAGATCAAAAATGATTTTTTGATCTTTAGTCCGTGTTTTCGAAGCGCAGTGGAACGACTAATTATAGTGGATAGTAGGGATTTTCCACTGTAGCTGACTAGAAGTAGTCGAAATTATAGTGAATAGTCGTTATAGTCAAGCGGGCTCGTAGTGTACCGCTTGATGCTAAGCGGCGTCACAGGAATTCGCCCAGACCCAAACGTAACTCTGGGATAACGCTCAGAAACACGGGCGATTAGATAGTAGTTCGCCTGATCAAGCGTTGTGATGAGGTTTCGTCTGATGAAACGGTGTACTAGGGTAACGCCCACACACAAGCGTGCTGCTGGAACACCGCTCAGTTGGAGTGCATTGCTAGCATGCCGCTTTGTCCAAGCGGAATGCTAAGGCTCCGCCCAAAGCAAACCATAGTAAATTAAGTATACTAAGCTAATTAACTAAGTTAAACAAATTAATAATCTAAGCAAATTTACTAAACTAAGCAAAATAATTAAACTAATTAACTAACTAACTAACTAATTACCGGTGAACTAACAATCTCTATTTTGTCTATTGTTTAGCAATAACTTAACTAAACTAATCAAGCGTTATTAACCAAACTAAGCGCTATTAACTAACTAATTAACTAACTTAACTAATAATTTTAGCCAAGTAATGGAGCGGTACTCTAGTGTTCCGTTTGGGTATACCAGGCGGTGCGCTAGGACACCGCCGATCCCATTCTTTCCACACAATCATTTCGTACATGTACCATTTCTTCAGACGGGATGCTAGAACTCGCCCCACCAGATGCGCTTCTGGAATACCGTCCGTCTCTTGGGCGTGGTGCTAGGATACCGCCTAAACACAGGCGTTACGTTAGGATTCCGCTCCACATCAGGCGTAACGCTACGACACCGTCTTGAGCAAGCGAAATCCTAGAACTACGCCCGTCTTCCCAAGCGCATCGCTAAGACTTCGCCGCACCCCAGGCGCATTTACTAGAGAACCGCTTGACTATACACGGTTGTTCTTGGACCGAAATAAAGATTAAAATTTTTGATCTTTAGTCTTATAGTCAAGTCGCGTGCCTGTGGACGCTCTACGGATTCATGTCCTCCTAGGTTGTCTAAAACTCTGATTAATCACCGCCTTATCTCTGCCATCCAATGAGTTTAACTACAAAGATACTCTTCCCTGACTTGTCGGTAGAGAAAATCTATCCAGAACCAACGAGCTCTTATGTCTTTCGTGTTACTCTAAACTTCTAACTATCCATTCTCAGACCACACTTCTCTGTTTTAAAAAACATCGTCCTTTTATCTCTCGGTCCCATTAGCTCATTCTTTCCTAGTTATTTTCCTAACCTCGAGCTCTTCTCGTCTCATCAAAACAGCCACAACATCAAGTTCTCTTCATTATCACTACCTTCAATAGCAAACAACCACTATTTCACGTCTTCCATCTCTACCAAAGAATCAAACCATCAATCACAGTTTCAAACCATTCCCATCTGCTCATCATCATCGAGATCATCTAATCTATCATCATGACAGGCTCTCTCTAGTCTCCTAACTCGGCAGCGAACAGCCACCTTCAATGGAAGTGAAGCCTATCACGATCATCATTGTGATTTCTCTGCCAGGCTCCATCTCCTTCTTTGCCATCAATCACGAGCCATTAATGCTGCCAACACCATCGAGCCATTACTGCTGCTACTCGAGCTCATTCCTTCAACCTCAATTATCAACCTTACTGCCATAATCGATCAATCACCATCCAGCAGTCTCGAGCTAAACTGTCATCAACCATCAACGAGTAATCACAGCCATCACTAACTCAACCACCCATGCTGTCAACTACCGTGAATCACCATCACCATAACTCTTGGTATCACGGCCAGTCACAGAAAGAATTCAATCCATTATTCCCTTTTATGCTCATGACCATTAATGGTAGAAATCAACTCTACTTCAACCCTAAATCATCGACCATCATCATTACTGCGTACGAGCCCTAATTTTCACGAATTCAAAATTGGGAAGATGGGTGGCTGCCCATAGTAAAGGTCTGGTGCCTACAGTAGTATTCAAATTCTTGCAGCCCTTAGTAATTCTACTGGTGCCCTTAACACTTTCTTTAAAACATGTCTTCTCTTAGCGTACGATAAGATGCCAATAGTAGTTTCCCTTGAAGTGACTATTTTGCCCATAGTTTTCGTTTTGCTTATAACCTTTTCATATGAGGTCGGAATGACCATATTCTTTCGCGGTTGGTTTCGTTTCTTCGTTCTCTACATGATGATGATAAGAAATCCTGGATTAGAGCAAGTTACACCTGGTCTTTGGCCCTTCTACACTCGTAGCAATTCTTTTCTTGCACAATTTAGTGTCGATTCACTTCTTTTGGATGATAGTACATACTAAAAAATAGATAAACAAAGAAAAACATAATATACAATAATTCACAAGAAATAAAGCAAATACTATCATAAAATTGATATTCTACATATATAAAATATGCACTTATCATCTGGCAGCACAAAAATCAAACTTTCTACGTACTTTAAGCAATTATATGCAACAAAAACAATATTGAAGTTAAGTTAGATGTATACCTCAGTAGTTTGAGCTTCATTTTCTTTATATTCTTAGCTTGGATCTTTTAAATCATAGTAAGGTTCATATTCTTGAGTTTGGGTTAAAAACTCTTGATTATCTAGAAAATCAGCCATCTCTGGATCATTGTTTTGTTGTATGAATATCTTGTTAAATTTAGAAGAAGAGGATTCACCTACCTCATAACTCTTGTTAGAGTCACTCATCTGGGTGTTGAAATCAAAATTTCTAGGTTTTCAAAAAAAAAAATCCACTTCTTCTTCTCCCTCCAAAAGAAAAATAAAAATGTTTTGATTTCCAAAACACTAACTATAAACTATTTTGTTAATCTAATCAACTAATTAGTGTTAACAGTAATTAATCTAGGATAGTCTAGGTATTATGTAAAATAGTAGGACAAGGGTTTTTGGGTTTACTTCCTGATGACCCTATTTTGTCATCTTGTAAGCCCCCATGGAAGGAAGATTGCATCCCCCATAATAGGTTTCTTAAAAAAAAAATACATTATGGGTTAATAGATAAGTATATTCCTTCACTCAAAAGACGTTTTCATCATCATGTAAGATAATTCAAAGTGCAACAACTTTGTTTTATACGCTTCTCCCATAAAAGGATCTCACTTATGTCCTTTTCCAGACAACTTTATCTATTTCATCTAACGGGCATCTATAAAGAATGCAAGGTTTGGAAAACGGGTCAGGCCCAGGTGAGGGGCACTGGGCGTGACCGTTATAACGTATTTTGACGGTTGTGATCAAACTGAAACTATACAAATGGGTTTGGGATTAATCGAAACTATACAATGCTAATAAACGATGGAACAATTGAGTTTTCCTCTTCATGCTGCAACGCATTTTCTCAATCCTTATTACATATTCAACCCAGCAGCTAATCTCATCAATAATAAAATTTTTCAGCCCCAAGTTTGTCTTACTGAAGTAATATAAAAAATGGTTATTGGCCCGAAAGAACAAGCAAAATGCATGCTAGAGGTACAAAATTACTAATATTATCTTAAAATATATTTAATTAGGTATTTTGAATTTCCAGTGATAATTGTACCATTATTTCCAGGCGGGCAGAATGCGAATGATACAAGGTCAATTTTCATCACCATCAGCACGTATTGCGGCTCAACATGGTGATCCTATAAGTTGGTGGTTATCTTATAGTGCTGAGTATCCATCACTCCAGAAGGTTGCAGTAAAGATATTAAGTCAAACAAAAACATTATCTGGATCAGAGAGGAATTGGAGTTTGTTTGAAAGAATCCACACCAAACTACGTAATCGTTTACTTTTACTGAAAATAAATGATCTGATGTATGTTCAGTAGAATTTGAAGTTGGAGCAACAAAGAATTCAGGGTAAGCCAAGGCGATATAACATTGATGTTCACGACGTTCATAGTCTATTAAGGGATGACAATATACTTGACTAGATATGGGGGACGAGGAAACACCGACTTTACCTCAAGAAGAACAATGGTTAAACATGCTGGAAGAGGAAGACGTTAATAATCCAGAGACTGTCCCTCTACCATACAACTGGCATGATCCGGAAGTTGAAATCCCATACGAAAGGTTGTCCCTGAGTGACTTTATTTATGACTTTGGTAATCTTTCATTTGGAGATGATACACAAGGTTATGAGAATGCGCATCTCATAAACGATTCTCATTACAATGTCGATCGTTCGCATCATGATATCCAACATATGAACGAAGAATATAATTCTATTACTGATAACAATAATGAAGTAGGTAACAATGACGATGATAATGAAAGCGATTATGATGATGATAATGAAGGCGATTATGATGATGATACTTATGCCAATGAAGATAGTAAGTACCAACATGACGATGACTATGGTAATAGGGAAAGGAATCTCCGGCAAAATAATAAATACATAAATAAGTTGAAGAAAGGTAGTGGTAGTAGCTGGTTCGTGTAACTTTTTAAATGATGAACACTAGTTTAATAATCTTATTTATTTTAAATTTGAAGTTTTTAATCATGTAGGTTCCTTGTATTATTTTAAAATTTTAATTCTAAGTTTTAAGCTTTCGCTCTAGAAAAAAAACAAAAAAAAAAATATTGTAAGAAAGTTATTCACACGATTACAACGTGCATGAATACGTACGTTAAAATGTTATTCAGAAGAAAAAAACATTCAAACTAATTTTAGAAATACAGTTATAAGGGGTGTGAAAACAAAAAAACAGTCTTAAAAAACTGCTGTTGTTTCCTATATATCGACGTTACATAGACACGGGGTTTACGAATCCTCACGGACACTATATATGGGTGTGACCATTAAATAAATGAGCAATACCGACTCTCTTATTCTATCAAGAGAGTCGATATTGCTCCTTCAATTTTAACTTTTCATATACACTAAGACAGAAGTTTTATCCGTTTATGAATGGAGCTTCTACGGCAGCTAGGTCTAGAGGGAAATCGTGAGTATTAGGTTCATGCATAACTTCTATATCAAGATTGGCACGATTAATAATATCAGTCCAAGTGTTAATTAACGGTCGTTTTTTTTTGTTGTAAAAACGGGTGTTTTTAAAACCTTCAGAGTACCACCGATCTAAATTTCAAATTTTCACAATCACATTAAGATTTTTCGACCGTTTCAAATTCAAGCTCTCTTTCTCAATATTTTATTACTTTTTTTCACGTACTCCCAAAATGATCTAATCCAAATTTTCAAATCTGACCGTTGCAGGTCTCTGTTTTGACTTCACTTCTTTATTATTTTCCCCTACAATCATCTTAAAATCATCTTCTTCCATCAAAATCTTATCATTTTATGTTAAACTACTCAAATTTGCTTCATCTCTCTTCTCTCCCTCTCTCTCACAGTAATCTTTCTTTTGAGTTCTTTTTAGCTATAAATCAGGGTTTTTGGCTCCTTTGAAAACCCTGTTAGTTCTTGAAAGAAAATTACAGAAAAAACATGGTTCAAATGGCTACTTCTTCTTCTTCTTCATCTCCGGTGAAGATTACAGTTTCTTCGGAGGGTAAAGCCAATGGGTTTCGAAATTTAGGGTTAACAAGTCCAATTAGACGCGTTTCTTTGTCTAACAATCAAAATTCTCCACTTAGTAATAACAGAGGAGGAAACAGAACATCAAGTGGTGGAAGATATTCGAATTCTGTAACTAAAGATGAAATTCCAGAAGAACCCAGTTCTGAATTTGTTAGTTATACAGTTCATATTCCACCAACCCCGGATCATCAAATCGGTTTATCTTCTTCTCAAACTAGTTTCCCAAAAGAAGAACGGAAAGTATTTGATGAAAAGCGTGAGAGAGGTTTTATATCCAGTACTTTGTTTACCGGTGGTTTTAATTCTGTTACTAGAAGTCATGTAATTGATACTTCAATTGACGAGTCTGAAGGAGTTGTTAAATCCTTAAATGGAATGATTTGTAGAATGAACGGTTGTGATGGGAAAGCAATTCAAAGAGATTCAAAGATTCCATGTGAATGTGGTTTCAAGATTTGTAAAGAATGTTATGTGGAATGTCTTGATAGTGGTAAAGGACAGTGTCCTGGTTGTAAAGAACCGTATAGAGAAGTTGGTTATGAAGATGAAGAAACTGATTCAGGTTCTGAACAAGAAGATGATGAACCTCGTCCTTTACGTTCTGTGAAGGATTTTAAAGCTGATAATAGGTTTTCAATCGTGAGATCTTTTAAAGCTCCACAGAATACCGAGTTTGACCATAGCAGATGGCTTTTTGAAACCAAAGGGACTTATGGATATGGTAATGCTGTTTGGCCTAAAGATGGCTATGTGAATGGATCAACAGTGAACGAGTTTGAATATCCTTTCAGAGAAAAAAGTAGCCGTCCTTTAACTAGGAAAGTTGGGGTTTCTGCTGCCATTATCAGTCCTTACAGGTAATTTCTCCCCTCTCAAGGTCCCTGATATTGTACTTTTTGTTTATATGATGCCCATGGTGTTTAATTTTCATTTAGTTCATCTGTATTATGTGAGTTTGATTATTTCAGAAGAATGTATTCAATTTACAATGGATAATATGTTCCTGCATATTCTGATTTGGTTCATTTAGTTTATCTACATTGAAACGCTTAGTAGGTACTAGGCACCCATAAAGTAGAACTCACTGTTGTAAAAATAATAATGTCTTGCTTGTTGTTGATGGTGCCTTTTTCTCTGAAGCTTGTAATGATGGCTTGCTTGTTGTTCTTTTTAGCTTTTTCTGTTGTTTGAACTAGGCTCTTGTCTAAGTTCTTGTTTGCTCTGTTATGAGCTTTTTCTTTTTTCATTTCTGTATGTTTTTTTTTGTTTTGTTTTTTTTCTTTCAATATATGATTTTAACCTTTCTCCTCAAAATAAAAATAAAAATAATAATGTCTACTTTATTTGATTCTGATTAGCTTAGCACAATATATTGCCGTTAGAAAACGTATAATGTTTTCCTGTGATAATTGATTGTACCTATTTAGTTTGATTTGTGTCTCCACTTTACTATTGTATGTATAGTAACATCTTTTTTGGCTGTACTACAGGTTGCTTATGCTTGTCCGTTTCGTGGCACTAGGTTTCTTCCTTACATGGAGAATTAAACATCCTAACCATGAGGCCATGTGGTTATGGGGAATGTCAATTACTTGTGAACTTTGGTTTGCACTATCATGGCTTCTTGATCAGCTTCCAAAACTCTGCCCTGTCAACCGAGTTACTGATCTCAATGTACTAAAAAATCGTTTTGAATCCCCGAGTTTAAGCAACCCGAAGGGAAGATCAGATCTTCCTGGTATAGATGTTTTCGTTTCTACAGCTGACCCAGAGAAGGAGCCTCCTTTAGTCACTGCTAACACAATTCTTTCAATTTTGGCGGTTGAGTATCCGGTGGAGAAAATCGCTTGTTATCTATCTGATGACGGAGGAGCACTTCTAACATTTGAAGCTCTAGCTGAAACTGCAAGTTTTGCTAGAATATGGGTTCCTTTTTGCAGAAAACACAAGATAGAGCCAAGAAATCCAGAGGCCTATTTTGGACAGAAGCGAGATTTTCTCAAGAACAAAGTTCGTCTTGATTTCGTTAGGGAAAGGAGACAAGTGAAGAGAGAGTATGATGAATTTAAAGTAAGCGTTAACTCTTTGCCCGAGTCGATAAGGAGACGATCAGATGCTTATAACACTCAAGAAGAGCTAAGAGCAAAGAAGAAACAGGTGGAATTGGGTGATAATCTTTCTGATCCTATCAAGGTTCCAAAGGCTACATGGATGTCAGATGGCTCGCTTTGGCCAGGTACATGGCCTTCTGCTGAGACAGATCACTCAAGAGGGGACCATGCCGGTATAATTCAGGTATAATACCACTTATAGTTTTCTGTTAGTTATTTTGTTACATTTGCAATGCTAGCAGCACCAAATTCAGTATGATTTGATGTCAAAGATATTCGGATTTCTAAGTTGTTCCTTTTCTCTGTAGGCAATGCTAGCACCACCAAATTCTGAACCAGTAATGGGTTGTGAAGCAGATGAAGAGAACTTAATCAACACAGTGGATGTTGATATCAGGTTGCCAATGCTGGTGTATGTATCTAGAGAGAAAAGACCAGGTTATGATCATAACAAAAAAGCTGGGGCCATGAATGCTCTAGTTCGAACCAGTGCAATCATGTCTAATGGTCCATTTATTCTCAACCTAGACTGCGATCACTATATCTACAACTCTTTGGCTCTAAGAGAAGGAATGTGTTTCATGTTAGATAGGGGTGGTGATAGAATTTGCTACGTTCAATTTCCTCAAAGATTTGAAGGTGTTGATCCTAGTGATAGATACGCAAACCACAACACAGTGTTCTTTGATGTGAGCATGAGAGCACTGGATGGGTTGCAGGGTCCAATGTATGTAGGAACGGGCTGCATTTTTCGAAGAATTGCTCTATATGGTTTCAGTCCTCCAAGGGCCACAGAACACCATGGATGGCTTGGTTCAAGGAAAATTAAATTGTTTCTCAGAAATTCCAAGAAAGAGAAGAGAGAAAATGAAACAGTTGTGGCAATTAATGGAGAACATAATGAAGTTGATGATGATGCAGAAATTGAATCTCAACTTCTTCCAAAGAGGTTTGGGAACTCTAGTAGTCTAGTGGCCACTATCCCAGTTGCAGAATATGGAGGAAGACTGATTGAAGAACTTCTAGGAAGGGGTAAACAAGGTAGGCTAGCTGGTTCGCTTGCAGTGCCTCGTGAGCCATTAGATGCTGCAACGGTTGCAGAGGCCATTAGTGTCATATCTTGCTTCTACGAAGACAGGACAGAATGGGGTCGAAGAGTAGGTTGGATATATGGCTCAGTTACGGAAGATGTTGTCACGGGCTATAGGATGCATAACAGAGGATGGAGATCAGTGTACTGTGTTACCAAGAGGGATGCCTTCCGCGGGTCAGCTCCAATCAACCTAACTGACCGACTCCATCAAGTACTGAGATGGGCTACTGGTTCTGTTGAGATATTTTTCTCACGAAATAATGCACTCTTTGCAAGTCGTAGAATGAAGTTTCTGCAGAGGATTGCATACTTCAATGTCGGAATGTACCCTTTTACGTCAGGCTTCCTTATTATTTACTGCATCCTACCTGCAGTTTCTCTTTTCACAGGTCAGTTCATAGTGCAGTCTCTCAGTGTGACCTTCCTTCTGTTCTTGTTGATTATTACAGTTACTCTATGTTTGCTTGCCATCCTTGAGATCAAATGGTCTGGTATCACACTCGAGGAATGGTGGCGAAATGAACAGTTCTGGTTGATTGGTGGTACGAGTGCCCACCCGGCTGCTGTCTTACAAGGCCTACTAAAAGTAATAGCTGGTGTTGATATCTCATTTACATTGACATCAAAATCCTCCACCCCTGAAGATGGAGATGATGAGTTTGCTGAGCTGTATGTAGTTAGATGGAGTTACTTGATGGTTCCTCCAATCACAATTATGATGCTGAACATGATTGCAATTGCTGTTGGAGTGGCAAGGACAATGTACAGTCCATACCCACAATGGAGCAAGCTTCTTGGAGGTGTGTTTTTCAGTTTCTGGGTATTGAGTCATCTATACCCATTTGCCAAGGGACTGATGGGAAGAAGAGGGAAGATTCCTACCATAGTATTTGTTTGGTCTGGATTGCTTTCAATCATTGTTTCATTGCTGTGGGTTTACATATGCCCTCCTTCTGGGATACATGATGGACTCGGGAAGTTTGAGTTCCCTTGATAACATTGATGTTCTCAGTTAACTCCAATACCACTACTTCTACTACTACTACTACTACTAGAGGCATATATACGGAAAAAATTGAAACTTCTCGGCTTCATATCTAATCTTTTTGGATTTAGACTTGTATTACAATATATATATTCTGTAATAGGTATTCTTGTTAATCTTCAATTGTTTACTACTTTTTCATTTTAAACTGTACCTAACAGTTTATTTGAAGGTATGACTTTTGAAGCTTTTATAGTAAAGTTTATTTGCAACAAAACGGAATATCGCCAAAGTGGTTGCAAACTTGCAGTGACAGATTGAATTTAGTTTTGTAAAGACCATTTGTGCATGAGAATAGAGAATACGGAGTGTTGCAGTTGATATGGAACAAAATAAAAAGCTCTTGTTTCATTGTTTAACCTTAGGAGAATCATTTGATAATATGTGCTACATTCAGTGCAGGGTAAGCGGTAATATTCTTCCTTAAAAAGGCAATGTTCAGTGTTCATTGGATCAATCACGAGCTTATCCTTGATATTAAACCTTTTTTTAGGTAATTCAAAATCTTGTTCATGTAAGTCTGTTAAACGAGACAGACTCATTACCAAAAAAGCTTAGACCTAGTGGAGCAAATTTTGAGTTTTATGGTAATTTTCCTCGAGATATTGTTGAATAGGTCAGTAAGGATCTTTAGATCGTAACCAATTATACAAAGGCAGGAAAACCGAAGAGTAAAGTAATAATACGCCCATAATTTTATCAAAAATTCTGGGGGTACCGCCCTTTTAAACAAAATAAAAACCGTCATATCACAAGCAACCACACAAACCAGCCCCCTGCAAAATCATAGGAGGTGAGACCTTTTTTTTGTGTCTGGACGGTTTTAATTCTGTTCAAAATGACGGTACATCTAGCACCACTGTAATTTTACTATGGTATTTTGTCACTTCATCTAGCACCACTGTAATTTTACTATGGTATTTTGCCACTTCATTAAGTTGAGGTGATGAGCAGTATATCGTGAGATGAACAAGAAGGTTTAAGAGGGAAAAAAGTCAAGGTTAGAAAGAGACAATTTTTGGGCGACGTTGATTCGATTTAATTTTTAATTTTTTTTAGATCTTGGGATTCGGTCGATTTAATCGTTTATAGCTGCGATGTAGTCGGACTATATATTCAAAGTATGTGACCCTCTTAATCTATTAACACATATTATAAATTAGTTTTAAGTAAAATTATTTTTTCCTAAAAAAGTAGCCCCCTCTAAATCCTGGGAACAGGGTCTACTATTTGAGAAAAAATAAAAAATAATTATTTTGTTTTAATTTTGACGTGTTAAAAAAATGAAAAAGAGTCACATACTTCAAGGATATGACCCGATCACATCGTAGCCTGGGCGGATTTAATCTCTCCTGGTTGAATTGAGGTTAATTAGTTTCTTATTCATTTTTTGTTTTAATTTGTGTTCTCCTTGTTATAGGCTTACATTCGGAATTTAAACCTCCTTAAAATGGGGGTAATAGGGTTTTTTTTCAAATTTTTCTCATGGTGGTGGTTCCGTGGAAGACCTTAAGGTAGGTTTGGATGTAGAATTTTAAAGGTGGGATTTATGGGTCCAGGAGATTTGGTGGAATTATGTTTTCCTCGGTACGTTTGGTTACCCAAATCCCCTGGAATCACGTTTCCTACGGGAATCACTTTTCCAGTAAATCATCCATATGGAGTCCGACCACTCCCCCTAAAATTTACTAGAAAACTTATCAAGGGATTTATGGATCCATTTTTTTTAATCATAAAATTCCATATAAATACAATTTTAAGATTCTGAGGGTAATGCCAAACAGTACATGGACTTTAAAACAAGGGAATTCTATGAATCCTAGGTATTTAAAGTGAGTTACCAAACACACGAGGGATTTGTAATCCCATGAGATTATAAATTCCTCGGGATTGTGAATTCTGCAACCAAACCCACCATTAAATTGTCTGATTTATTATTGTCGGAGAAGGAGGAAATTATTCATGAACTTCTGGTTGATGAAGTTCTAATTTTTGGTTGAGGGTGAGAAGCTAATGGTGTTTTCTGATGAAGAAGTTGAGGATGATGTTCTTAGATGTGAAGATTTGGTAGTAGAGTGTTTTATTGGTAGCTTGCCTTTTCTGTTGGTGAGAAATACTGTTCAACGAGTTTGGAAGTTGAAGGGTGAGATGAAAATGACCATTCATGGAGATACAATTTTTGTTTTTAAATTTGATTATGAGGAAGATCGTATCTATGCTTTGGAGCATGGGTGTTTCTTTATTGCAGGTCAATTGTTTGTATTTATGCCCTGCTCATTGTTAATTAAGAAAAAGTTAATTGAACTCAAGACTATTCATGTGTGGTTGAAGCTAAAGGATGTTCATCTTCACTTATGGAATACTAAAGTGTTGGGAAAGCTGGCTAGTTTTGTTGGTGTTCCTCTAATGTTGGATAAAAGACTTCTACTTGGTCTAGAATGAATTATTCTAGAATTTGTGTGGAGATCGATGTAAAGTCTGATTTTCCTAGTCACATTGATGCAGTTATGTGGAAGGTAAGGATAAAGGTTCCCATGGAGTATAGTTGGAAACCTCCTAGGTACTTACATTGTAAGGTATTTGGTCATATTCAAAAAAAGTGTGACTTAGCTACTGCTGCAGATGAAAAATTGGCGATTGAAGCTACTTTGGAGAAGGGTAAGAAGGCTAGTGAGCTGAAAGGATGGACTGTTAAGAATTTGAAGAGATGAAGGGGGAGGAACTCTACTAAGAATTCTGGGGTTAGTGGTGAAGGGGCACTTGATGGTTCTTCTAGTAGTGGTACTGGTAATTTTCAGGAATTATATGATGATGGTGTGGATAAAATGGATGTGGTTATAATAGAGGATGGTAAAGCTTTAACTGAATAAGGAGTTAATAATGGTTTGCAAGGTGATGTGGTGATTAAGGAGGTGTTTATGCATGCTGGTGGTACACCTTCTAGTGGTGTAAATACTTTGAATGTTAGGAATTATGGGGTTGGATATATACAAACTCATGGATGAGGGGCAGATGGGTGATGAGATGGTGGGATCTAGAGTTCATTTCCTCCTTAAATCTTCTATTCAAGGAAAACCAAGTCTAGATGTGAAAGGTGGAGATAAGAAGGTAGCTAAGGTGAAGAAACCAAACCCTTCAAATGGTTAATATGATCAAGATTAATTGTTGGAATATAAGGGGTTTAAATGACCCTTTTAAACAGGTAGAGGTTACTAGTTTGATAAGATCTAATAATTTTTCTATGGTGGGAATTGTAGAAACTTGTGCAAAAGATTAATAAAAGTTGGATTCAACATAAAATTTTCCCTTCTTTGAAATTTGTGGATAACTATTTTATGGATAATTCAGGAAGGATTTGGGTTGGTTGGAACCCTGAGATAACGAAGGCTCATGTGATTCATTGTTCTTCTCAAGCTATTTTCTTACATATTTCAGAATAAGTTTTTCATTGCTACTTTTGTGCTTGGAATAATGATTTAGTTCAGAGAAGCCATCTTTGGAGTGAAATAAAAGCTTTTGCTAGTTATAATTATAAACCATGAGTGTTGTTAGGGGATTTAACTCTTTGTTGGAAGTTGTGGATAGAGTTGGCGGTGCTGAAGTTAATCCTTCCCATAACCAGGAATTTCGGGATTGTACCAAGAGGCCCACCTTTTTGATTTGAGGTATGGTGGGTGCTTCTTCACTTGGTCAAATAAACAGAGTGGTGATCATATAACTACTTCAAAAATTGATAAGATTCTTGTTAACTTGGAGTGGGTAAATTTATTTAATGACTGTGGTACTGAAATATTTCTTCCTGGGATTTCTGACCACAACATTGGTATTGTGAGCATATTTGAAAGGGGATATCATGGGCCTCCACCTTATAGATTTTGAAGATTTTGGGTGGATGAGCCAAACTATATGTGTATTGCTAGACAATCCTGGATGGATCCTATAAGGGGTAATCATATGACGGTGGTTGTTAACAAGTTAAAAAGGACGAAGAAAGTGTTTATTGATTGGAATAATGAAAGATTTAAAATGTTTTATGTTCAATTAAAATTCTAAGTAGGATATGGTAGAGGTGCAACATCAGTTATAATTACTACCATTGAGAAGTGATCCTACCGTGAAGGAAAAGAAGGCAGTGAACAGTTTTGCTAGACTTGTTAAGTATGGGGAGTATATTGCTAAGGAAAAAGTCAATGGTTAGGTGGATGGAGACTTGGGATTCTAATACTATTATATATATATATATAATTCTCCAAGAGGAAAAATATCTATGAATGATATATTTGTCTTGTATTCTAGGAAGAATGTTAAGTTGGAGAAGGATAAGAAGATTGGAGCTGAGTGTGTGGATTTATTTAAGTCGTTGTTTGGTTTTTATGTTGATCCTGCTGAGACTGATGTTGTTAATAATAAGTTAAAGTTTGATAAAATTGTGTTTGATGTAGATGTTACTGCTTTGATGAAGCATGTGACTAGGGACGAAATATTTGAAGCTTGGCATCTATTAATTCTTCAAAATCTCTGGGACCTGATGGATTTTAATAGTTATTGCTTCAAGTGTACCTGGTCTGTGGTTGCTGGTGATTTTTTTGATGCCACAAGTAAACTTTTAAGTCTAGTAATTTGCTCAAATAATACAACCTGTTTTCAGAATCTACCTCCCGCTTTTGACAGATGACGAGTTCCACAAATGAGTTGTTCGCCACGGAAACCTAAAAACCTAACAAACACCAAAAGAAAAACGTAAAATAGAACAAAAAAAAAAATCTTAAACAAAAACAATTGCTTACGGCTCCCCGGCAGCGACGCCAAAATTTGACCGGTTGTCAGCCGATCAAAAATATTTCCTATACTTTCTACAGTAACAAGTAGAGTAGCATGTAGGGATTTGTTCCCACGAAGAGCAGAAAATTGTTGTTTTCTTTCGACTTCTTAGATAACAAGGGGGGTATTGAGTTCTTAAAATACACTGGACTAAACTAAAAACAAAACGAATAAAGGTTGGAACAAAAATAAAAAATACTGGTTAAAGGCTTCATCTTCCATCACCAACCATGTTCATAAATCGGCTAAAATCAACACACTCTTTATACTAATAACCCTAAAGTATCCTCAATCGGTGTCAATACTTCGTTACGCCTCAACACTTTAACACATACTGCAATCGACAATATATGAATTCTTTTCTACCAAATAACTTAGTGCTTTATCGCTACAAGATTCAATTTGTGGAAAACTTTAAATTATATGAGACAGATTATTCATAGGCAAGACAAACAAAATCGTGGCATATTCAAGCTAGGACAAGTTTTACTTGTGACTTCCTTCACGATTCGCACCGCTAGTGATCACACATTGCTACTTATTATTAGGGTTCCTGATAAAATTACCTAAGACTCTTAATTAGCTATAGATTAGTTACTAAGGATATTTAATTCGCGGCTTTAAAAATACCAAACAACCAATTACATTACATGAACACAATCATATAATTGTTAAACGTAATAAAACATGAGCAATAAAAAAAGATAATGAAAATTAAAACTAAACAACCAGATTGATTCACATGGTTAGAACTTTCAATTATATCTCCAACCAATAGAACAATCACATATTCATGGGTTTACTAAAACCCATGGAAAATAAACAAGAAACGTAAAAAGGAGGAGAAGAAGAGAAAATATCCTAGTTCACCCTTTTAAAAGGGTAAACCAAAATATGCTCTCTTATTTCTATGGAGAAGTTTTGTATAAAGTTGTATCTAAGCTCCCCTTTGTATAGGATTTTGTAACCTCCTCTTCATGTCTATCCAACTAGAAAACCTGATAACCATCAAATATTTCCACCTCTTGATCCTTATCCAATTAAGTTTAGAATTCCTAAAGAAACACCAAAAACTAGCCCAAATATAGCTTCTAAAGTCCAAAGTAGAAGTTGGGCAGCGGATCCAACACAAAAGCTGCCCAGATATGTAAAAAAAAATAGAAGACTGAAGGAGGGAGGCGTTGCTGCACATGTGTGAATAACATACTCGCGGAAAAGATGGACTTTGGGCGCTGCTGTATGGGCTTGACTTTGACGACTGTCAAGCGCAGTCACAGAACCCTTATCTTCTAATTATTTCCCAGTCACAGAACCCTTATCTTCTAACTATTTCCCTTTTCCTTTTTTTACACCTCACTGACATTTTTCTCATGTTTCCTTTTTGGTTTTTTCATTCCTAACTTTCTCATTTTGCTCATAACTTCTCCTCGTTCTTTCTCTGTTGGTTTTGTCTCTTTATTCTCTTCGTCCTTGAGATATCAAATTCTTTATTGGAATGGGTTTTTCTTGATCTTTGATTCTTCTTCACTTGTATTACTTTACTTCCTTGCTTCTTTATAGTTGATTCCACTTTTTTTTGGATGATTCACCTACCAAGAGATATAAACTAGAAAACAATTATAATATAAGGTAATATGCAAGAATTGTAGCTAAAACTAGTATGGAGTTGACACTCAAAGCATGTAGATTAAGCACATATCAATTGTAAGCATGTTTATATGCACTTCTTAAAAGTTAATACAACAAATAAGTTAATTTAAGCAACAATAATATCCGTTGCAAAATAAGTAATGAAAACATAAGTACAAAATATAAAATTTGTATAGCTGTATTTTTGAAATTCCTGCATTACAAAACCACTGATGCATTCAACCATGATCTTACAATAGTCTTGCAATATTCTTTTGATTGCATACACAATGAAATCGATAATGCTTAATCAAAAATCATAAGAAAATGACTATAAAGCTACTCCAATTAGTTAAATTGGATCACCCTAGCTCGAGCTTAATTTTTGTTTACAACTTCCAGTGCCTTTTCATAATGTGCATCTATGTTTGTAACATCACCCAATTAGGCACCTAGAACAAAAGCCATTCAGTACAAGCTGAATATATGCAAATGATGATAGTTATCAATTGTGTTGGGGATGCAGAATCTAAATTAGCAAATTACAAAATTTCAAAATTTACACTAAAACAGTCCAATGGCTTCACATTCACATCAGAGTCTAAGAAGCTAGAGAACAACAAAACCGACTTGTAGCGTTGTAAACAAGATATGCTGAAGTGTTCGATTCTAAGTTTCATTCTTATGCTTTTGATTCATTCGTGGAATACAATGAATAACATGCAAGAAACAAGATCAGCCTCAAATATTTGATCAAGAACGACAGCCTGCACAACCACCACACAAAATAAACCATATAAATGAGTTAAAAATGCAAATATCATTAAAAAAACATTCCTAAATAAGAATAAGAGTATTAACCTTGTCGAGCACCATATCTACCCTACCACACTTTACTGTTTGGGTTTTTACTTGTACTCATCTGCAACATCACAAGAACTAATCAGATGCACGACAATAAGTAATAATCTTCTTCATACTACTGAACTAAATATTCTAAACAACTTAATGAATGAGATAAGACTAATGATAGCAGAAAAATTGATCCATGGAATTTTTCCTAAAATCTTTCTAACAATCTAGCAGACCAATAGAAACCAAATGAGAATTATACTCAACATAAATCATTATAGTTCTCTAGAAACACCGCAAAAGGTATGCAGTTTCCTCCATAAATTTGAATCAGATTAATATTAAAATGGCCCAAGGTTAGAGCAGATAAGTACATTAACTCTAGATTTCATCTTTCACATAAACAAAAATTCAATACTATACAATATAAGAATGCATCAGTGCTATGGGAATCTAAGTCGATAAGCATAGTCCAATTTCCCATTTTAGATAGTGCATGTGTAGTGCCCAACACTATACTATCCCCCAGATACTAATAATAATGGTTGATTCATTGTTTAATATGTGTTTTAACTTTAAGTGAGATATATCGAGTAAATGGTAAATTAAGAAAAGGAACAACCACTCACAAGTTAAAAAGCTACTCATTATTTTATGAAGAAAGGTAATACTCTACAAGTTCACAGCAACATGGTTGTCTCACCGTGTGTACCATAACAACACAGAAAACAGGTTCCATTAAGATAGTATATATCAAGGAGAATAGAATGCCCATTTAGCATCAAAAAATACTAGATGTAATATGGGTGAAGCAGAAATTCTACCATATTTACTTTTTGAAGTTTGTGTTTATTTTCAGCCATCAACCGCTCTCTCATCTTTAAACAAGATAATCTTCCCATAAAATAAGAGGGTTATTTTTATTTCATTTAAATACCATCCAATACATTCTCAATTTTTTGTGAGTCCGCCAAGACCATATCCACCTTCAACAGTTGTTATTTTCATGCATAACCTTCGCACAAGGAGGAAAAATAACAATAAGCTCCACAAAAGTAGAGAGAACATATCAAGAGTATGAGTCCATGTGCAAGTAGGAAATACCTATTCTAATGCTTCATGTCATTCAGCCGGTAACCCCAAAATATTGTAAGTTGCAGC
Organism: Papaver californicum; assembly: GCA_023531435.1. Classification (NCBI taxonomy): domain Eukaryota; kingdom Viridiplantae; phylum Streptophyta; class Magnoliopsida; order Ranunculales; family Papaveraceae; genus Papaver; species Papaver californicum. Next base: position 981,307 of record JAJJMC010006817.1, read on the forward strand.
TGGTTCCATACCCCTGAGTCAATGTAATATACCGATAATCAACAACAAATTCTAGAAACTACGCTTATAGATTAGTACTCTTAAGAAATGTATTTCGACAAGGTCAACATTCATTTATCAGCAATTAAGACACCTACAAAGTACATTAATGCATCCCATATATGAAGGATAAGTTACAAGAAGAATGTAAAAAGAGTTCACCTGATGTGCATGCATTTAAAATGCAAAAGAGATGCCCCTTTTAGACCTTTTCTACTTATGCCACAAACCAAACCTGAAAGAGGAAAATCCACAAGGTCAAATTGGTGATGTAATTATATAATGGCAGAGTAAGCCTTTCATTTTTCTAAAGGAGCATTTGAAAAGTAAAATAGTTTAACTTGACTTTGCTTATTACTGAACGTACTACGTATCCAGGCAAGGATTAAAGAAAATGATGTCGTTTATAATCTTAGGTAGCATCATAAATTGCCCGGACCTTCTCGATAGCGTATTCACTTAGGATCTTGCCTGGAACTGATTTAGGAACAATATTTCTAAATTTTAGTCAGCATACTCTTTCAAGTGGTGCCACCTGTACCATACCACAAAAGAAGCATTTTTTTTTGTCAAAAACGAGCACCAATATGCTCATTCTATCAAAGAACTGCAAGCCACGAGATTTTGAGAAACGAGAGAAATAGCTAGTGTTAGCCACAAGTACCACCATTCCATCAAACATTACTAAGGAACCTTAATATTCACAGCAGAACAATTAACAAGTAAAAAAGAAATTTCTACTTTCATACTCTGGAGATTGATATACAACATATGTTGCGTAAGGGAACTGATAAGATTTTTCTTCCTGAAATGCTATGTACTTTATGAGTTCTTTTATTCGGTCTACTTAATTACAGAATATAGAGATAACATCTCAAAAAGACCTTGCCTTACCTAAGCTTCACAGGGTTTATCTGATCTTGAACTAATACCTTAATTATACATACAATTATGCTTACTGAAACAATCAACCCCCACATGCATATCACTAATCGATAAAGCAGCAGAAATTCCATACAACAAACACAAACTTCTCATGTCTCGTAACAATCATACCCATAAATCATCATCAATTTCCTACATCAGACTCAGAATAACATTAAATGAGTGAGCATCAGTTACAAATCACAATCAGAATATCATATCTACAAGTACCAACAAGCCAAAGATATCTACATGACTTACTCAGCGACATCCTAAACGCTCGGCCAAAGGTGTTATACCCACCAAGCTAAGGAAGAACACCCAACCCGGACACCACATAAACAAACCAATCTTTGCAAAAAAAATTTATAGAAGTCAGATCTACGATGATTGCTTAAAAACTTAACACGATAAACTATCTTCATCTCTTAATTAAGAAAAAAAGAAACAATTAGGAAAAATAATTATAAATCTAGGGATTTAAAGGATAATAATAATAAAAAAAATTAAACCTGAAAAGGGTAATAGATCAATGACTATAAAATTTATACCCTACCGGATCCATTAGTTCATCACTAGAGAAAAAAATTTCAGGTTGGATCAGAGCACACCTTACAGAATCATTTAACTTTACAAACGAAAACGATTTCTAGGGTTTGAGTAATTGAAAATTTGGGTTTGATTTTCAGAGTAGTTTTGATTCATAAGATTAGGTTTAGAGAAATGGGGTCTGATTTCGCAGATCTCGGCTTAGGGCTAGAAGAGAAAAAATAATTGGGGGAGGAGAAGTCGGTCTGTATACTGAGAGAGAAGAAAATAAGAAAGTGAAAATAAAAGAGAAATTGAGGATAATATGGTTGTAATAGACATTTAAGCCCTCAACTCTTTTGCTAATTACAAGCATGTCCTAGTTAGGCTGCACATGAACCATTCGGAACCAACAAAATCGGCCGGAACCGAGAAAACCGACCACCGAGATCAACGGTTGTGGTTACCGTTTGAATATTCAATAACCGTTGATCTTCGGCTCGTCCCACATTTTGAACCCCAAAGCGGACCGAGCCGAGCCAAAAAACCGATCCCTTACAGCCATTGATGTAGTTAGATCCTAGTCGTTCACTAAGTTATATATAACCTTAAATAAAATTTAAACCCTAATTTATTTATACCCCGTTCTCTCTGCTTCTTCTCCAACTTCTTTCTTCTCCATCTTCTTTCTTCCCCATCTCACACTCACAAACAATAACACCACCATTTCCATCACCACGAGCAAGTAGTAAACCCACCACCTTCTTTTTCTTATTTTCATCTTAGTCTATTATCTTCTTATTCTTCTACTTATTATTATTTAGAATCACAACTCCACATAAATCACAAGTATCGATTTACCATTAGACCACAAGTATCAGATCATTTCGAGATAAACCCTGGATGAGTTTAAGGTTACTGATACTGGTAGTGACTTAAAAAAAAAAAAAAAAGGTCAGTGTTCTCTCTATCTTAATTCGATTTTGATCTTTTTTTAATTAAATTAGGGTTTATGTTCAAATTTGATTTTCGGATTTGATTTTTGGTTTTAATGTTGATGTTTTGTTGTTGCGTGTTTAGGCTTTAATATTTGGTGGTGACCGAGATGGGTATTCTGGTGGTTGGAAGAGGTGGAGCAATAGGAAGTTTCGAGGGGATAATGGTGGTACTCTAGATGAGTATCATTTGTTAAAATGCTAAAATAACTCATTAGAAGCAGCGTGAAAAGGTGGTGAAACAACTATTGTCAATTCTCTCTTATGCCATAAAACTATGGTTATTTCTGATTCATGGTTTTTGACTTTATTTCATCTTTTTCTTTTTCAAATTTCTAAAAGATGTAATTGATTGATTTTTGGTTTTGTATTCTTGAATTCTCAGATTTGTGGTTATTAAACCTGAATGTAATTGAATGTATATGAAATTTAAAGAAATCTGTAGTTTTTTTTTTGATAAATTTAGTATCGGCTAATAACCGAAATAAAACCGAGCCGAGTCGGACCGTTAAAAAACTGAGCCGATTATGGACTGCTTGGATACGATTTACATTTACAGAACCAGGGTATGGTCAGTTCGGCCTACGGTTTGGTCAAAATACCGAGCCGACCGACCGATGTGCACCCCTAGTCCTAGTTTCTATTTATCTTTCCAATAATTAAGACTAGTGCAACGTATGTTTACTTACAAGCATTGGATAAAAGTCTGCAACGGATAAATGCGAAAACCAAAACGTTGTAAAAACCTGGATATGGTGTAGTACATACATTTTCTTGTGATATCCATCAACATTGACTGATCTTAGAACTAGTGGAGCTATCAAACAAGTGATCACATAGTACTAGGAAGAAGAAGCTCATACACAAAAATATAAGTGTTAGTCAATATCTCTAGGTATTGGAGGAGGATGCATACCAGTGATCCAGCCATTGTTTACTTCCATGCATTAATTCTGCTTCACAATAGACATGCCATTTTCAATTCCTTTCCAAACCCAAGTAGAGTTTTGAGCTTTAGAACTTTTATGATGTAGATCTCCCTCTTTTTAGTATTTGGATTTAAGTCATTTAACCCACAATTGATCAAGATTGGTGCACAATGTCCAAACTAGTTTGGTAAGGAGAGATAAATTTAAATCTTTCATTTCCCTGAAAGTCAGTCCACCGTTATCCTTGGAATGATAATGATTTTGGTCATGCAATGAGATTCGTGATACATGTCATAGGCGCAATCAAATTAATGATCTTATTTCCACTCAAATAAAGAATAATATAATGGAAGTCAAGTTCGTTCCCACGAGGAGCGAGGTGTTTCAATTGTTTAAAGTGTCACAAATGGGGGGTTTTGTTTTAGATTTTTAGCAAAATAAATGAGAAAAAAATCAAAAATAAAGCTGTAAGAAATAAAGAGAGATATGATCGAGGAATCCTTCTTCGTTAATAATCATTCATCAAAATAGTATATTCATATATTCATTATGAATCACCAATTATCACCAACCGTAAAATAATAATAAGCTCTGTTATCCTCCAAATTCCTTATATCACTGGATAAGAAAGCGCCTGACTACCAGATTCTATCCGTCTAAGCCACCATAACTTAATTGAATACTTTAGTTTTTATGAATTTAGGTTGATCTTAGCATCAAACACATAAGTTCGGTCTGCTTACTAGTGTTTTCTTTACACGCAATTGCTCCATAGAATCCCTTTGTCAGGTCTCGCGTTTCGTACTTGTATAGGAGGTGTTCGATTATTACGCGTATCTCACAACTTTCTATTTAGCTTTAGATTAATTAACAAACTGAATTAGTTGGCCACCTAAACAATCTATCAATATGGCATAAACATTTATATTAGTAAAAACAAACGATAATCATATGATAATTAGAATAATAGATTTATATGCTAAATTGAATCATATATTAGAACTTAGAATTCATCATCAATCAATTTAGGTATTTAGTTACTCATGGATGTAGAAGCACCCATGTTATATATATAAGAAAGTAGATAGGAAATCGTTAAGATAATGAAACCGCTTCGTAACCCTAGATTTTTCCTCTGGTGTTGTTGATCTCCTCCAAGACTTGGAAAAGTTATGTGAAAGGTCCCTTCTTAATGTCTTACGAGTCTTCTTATATAGCGTTTTTGATATCTAGGGTTTAGAATCCTTCCGGGCCCATGTTCTTTCCAAAATAGAGTCAAAAACGTGTCAAAAGTGTCCTAGAATGGTGTCAGATTTGGCTACTTCGAGTGTGGACTTTTCCAGCCTAACCTGACATGTTATTTTTTCTTCAGGTGAGTGTCAGGTTCGCCTACTAATGGGTTTTCAATTACTTCTCAAACTTCTCTTTGGAATCTTTTGTATTTCGTCGAAAACGCACTCCAAAGTTCGGCTACTATCCTTGTTTCACTTATCAGACGAACACTCTCCTGGACACTTTTTTCAAAACTCATTTTTAGGTTCGACTAGTACCATAGGATCAATTTATAGCCAAATGACTCTTTGTATACATGTTGAAAAACTTGATTTTGAAGCTCCAGTTTCGGCTACTGTTTGAGCTGAATGATTATTAGCTGAACCTCTCTCTGTAAACTCAAATCTTCAAATCTCGTTTTGCCCATAACTTGTTTGTCCGATGTTGGAATGAACTCATTCTTTCTATGTCGGATTCATATTTAAATTACATTCAAGATAGAGGTGAATAATTTTGGGTTTGAACAAATTCCAAGTGTTTTTCATTTGTAGAATCCGTTTCCTTAGCATTTTTGTAGCCATTTCTTTGATTTCGGATGATTCACCTAATATAAGAGATAAGATAGAAAACAAACATAATAACAAGTAATATGGAAGAATGATAACAAATATTAGTAAGGATTTGATATTAAAATCAAATGAATTATCCACTTATCAATTCGCAACTCTGTAAGAATCTTCTTTCTAAAGAAGTAAGTTTTCCAATTAGATTCTTAGTTAACTTGAAAGTCATATGTAAAAGAGGAATAATTTCAGTACATGTTTAACCATTGTAGTTCTACATGCTTAAGTTAAGGATGTAGAAGTCCAACTGGATAGTCTTTTTCCAAAACTGTCTTTGATTGCACTAAAGCTTCTTGCTTGTTGTGTCCTAGCAAGATAGGTGATTGCAAATACTTATATTTGTAAGTCATGGAATTAACCCCTAATATGAGTCAAAGTGATTGTAACATCCTTGTCAATATACATATTGAAATGAACTGAAGATTTGTCAAAGTTTACAAGTTGACTAGACTGAGAACTGAATTCTTGAAGAAGTTGAAGAAGATTGTTCACAGATGGAAGATTTTCTTGAGTAAAAATCAAGCATTCATTTGCAAAGAGAAGATGATTAATGGATGGTGCTTGAGCAACCACTTTAATTCCTTTAATGGTTTTTTTTTGTTTTGAGCCATTGAAAGTTTCCTTGAGAGAAATTCCATGGATAAAATGAAGAGATAAGGTAACAGAGGTTCACCTTGTTTAATACCTCTTGCAAGTTGAAATTCTTCACACGGAGATCCATTGAGCATGACTACAAGATAATTTGCACCAACACATTGATAAATTAGTTCACAACATTCTTCAGCAAAACAAAAGTATTTAAGAAATTTAATTATGATGCTTAATTCAATCCTGTCAAAGGCCTTATACATATCCAATTTTAGAGCCATCCAACCAATCTGACCTCTTTTTTTCTTCATGGAATGAATAATTTTTTGAGCAATGAATGTATTATCACTAATTAATCTGCCGAGACACAAGCATTTTGGTAGGGTGACACAATCTTTTTCATAGGAGACTTCATCCTATTGACAATGATCTTAGAAATCATTTTATAAGAGGTATTTCAAAACCCTATATGCATAAATTTTGCATGATAGGTGGGCTTTTTCTTTTTAAGAATGAAAGAAATATAACTCTTATTCAATTGCTCCAGGATGTGTCTGGTTTGCAAAACCTTCTTAATCATCAAACAAATATTTTCACTATTTATGTTACATAAGAACTTATAAAAACCTGCTTGAAATCCTGCAGGTCATGGTGCACTCCGATTCTCCATATTTTTAAGAGTATGGTGTATATCTTCATTACTATGAGTTATTAACAAAGCACTATTATCTTCATCACTGATAATGGTGGGTATAAAAGTGAAACAAGATTCTTCAAGACTAGGATAGAATAGAAATATTTATGCCTCTAAAATATCTTTTCATAAATTTGTTCTCTTGAATGAAGCCACTGACCATTAATATCTTGCAGTGAATCAATGTTGTTTTTAGCCTTCTGTCAGTTGTTTTAGCATGGAAGTACTTGATATTGTAATCCATTATCTTCATAGAATTATCTTTAGATTTCTGCCGAAAAACTCATGTATGATCTTATGCTGATGTTGGCAACTTGTCTATAATTTCTTTCAAAGTACACCTGAGATAGGAAACTATCCATATGTGCTTGGTAATCATCAATTTTCTTGTTCATATCACTAAAGTGTAATTTTTTCCACTTGGATAAATAAGTCCTAATATATTGAAGTTTATTGACTAATCGAAAGGAAAGGTAACCAACAACTTCAGCATTCCAAACTTTAGCAATTTCAGTTGAACAAAAACTATCATTTAACCAGGTTAGAAAGAATTTGAAAGGCTTCCAACATTTTGGTTGACTAGATGTTGACACCCCAATTTTGCACATTTTAAGGCCAAATTCATTAAATTAAAATGTCTCGCAATTGCGCAGAAGAATATCAATCAGTCTTGCAAAAGTATAACCTATTAAGCCATTAGAAATGAGAGACACCCATAAAAATGAGTGGAATTCATTTTTATCATGGACTAAATGGTAGAGGGACTTGTAGTGAGCGTGCTGCTTTTTGGATCACCCAAATCCGAGGTCCAGAGCCCAAGATATTTCTAAAATGGTGAAAAATGTGAGAATCGGAAAAAAAAAACATTTTGGGCCTAGGAATAAATAAAATATCTTGAATTTTTAGAAATGAAATAGGATAATATTTAGAATATGAGAATAACATTTTTTTAAATAGAAAATGATATTTAAGTTTTTGATGGAAGCATTGGATCTAAATTATTTAATCCAAAGGTAATAGTTGATGGAAAGACATTATAAATAGGATGCTAATCTTTGAGTTTTATGGGAGGAGGATTAAGAGAAAAAATTGCATAAGAATTATAATGGGTGTCTAATACTGTTGTTTGGTTGATCGATAATTGCAAGATTGATACTATTGTTTGCGCAACATCAAAAAACATTTGGTTGATCGATAATTGCAAAATTGATACTATTGTTTGCGCAACATCAAAAACATTTGGTTGATCGATAATTATCGAGTAACATCAAAAGTTGGAAAAGCAAAACAGAAATTCCACAAACTAGTTATTTATAACGAAAATATTGATTTCTTCAAATCTCTTTTGATATACACGTGTCATTATAAGATGACTAATGAAAGTATTTGCTTAACTTGAGATACATCGTTGATCTAGTTGTGTGCTTATTCATCTTTAGTCTATTCACGCATTGGTCCATTTTAGATCGGTCTGAAAGATAGTGGTATATACTATCTCCGTTTCAGGAAAAGAGTTATTATCACTTTTTTAAATTAACCTGTTTTTAGGCTAAAATGAAAGAGTGATAGTAACATTTTTCTAAAAACAAAATGAATATATTATAATCATGTTTGGTTAATTATATAAAGTATTAGTGGCCTGCAGGAGCTTTGCATTATGTTCTCTTATAGTTTGCACATGCAGCCACCGTCCCTATGTGTGCACTCGATTTAGTTTCCATTGTAGGATCCATACATACTCACGACAGTGCAACACTGCATAGATAAGTCAGGCTTCCTCTTATTTTTAATCCTTCTTTATTTATATACCATATCATTTGCGTAGTCCCATATAATTTGTATTGTTCCGGTCTCGTTAGTTTAATGTTAGGCTAATGTTTGGCTAAAACTCATGCGTAGTATTTTATTTTCTTAGTTTAATTTTTGCATCCATAGAATATTTCATGTTTAAGGTTTTACTTGTTTTTTTTTGTCACGCATAAACCCTAAGTCCAATTGTAAGATAAAAACCGGTTATTTTTGACCGGGCATATTAGGTGTCTAATACCTTCCTAATCCGTAACCAGATTTCCAAACCATAAAATCTCTATTTTGACCATGTGCCTTATTAAAAAAAAGTTGTCGATTTGATGACTTTTCTAATTCGGGATCTAATCCCTTAAAATTAGGTGACGACTTCGATAATAATAGAATATGTGTGTTTAGCCATTTGGGAGGCTTAGAGATCTTAACAGGTTCCGTTTTGTGGATTTTGAAGGTATCTACATTGGCGACTTTACTGGGGACGTTTGAAAATCTAAAATGATTGGAATTTAGGGTTTTGTGTTTATTTTGTATATATTTAATTCTCTTTTTTTTATTTTGGATATATTTATTTTTGTAATATAAACATGAGCGCATGCACTTTTGCATCCCATTTCGCAACTTCCGCAGTCTGATTCTTAGGAAAATCCGTGGCTAGTAAGTTGAACCCATTAAGCGTTATCAGCCGAACCACCACAAGCCTTAGCCTAGTACCAAAGAAGGCTAGTATGACTACGTATGAGGTATATTTTGCTAAGGTAAACCCAAGCCTACCCTAAAACTAGTTTCCTTTGCATGCATGTAAAACTAGTTTCCTTTGCATGCATGTAGTCGAACATAGATATTTGAACCATTAGGTTGACTTAATTGCTTTCATTTTATACTTGTGAACCCAATAAAGGGCATCCAACCTTTTGGTATATGATCTTGTTTACTCATGCTTCTACTGAAAATAATTAGTGCACATAGATTGTTTCAATATAAATGCCGGGAATGCCAGTCAGTAACATAACTAATCAGTAAAGAAGGCCTAAATCTAGGGGCAATTTTAAGAATGTTTGATTCTTGAAAAAATACCTAATTTTAGGAAAGCATCACCGTATTTAATTTATGATGACATAAATTTTATATAATAATTTTCAGCATATACATGATTTCATATCTTAAAATTTTTCATCGTGTATTCCATGCATTCCATGAATTTTTCATTGTGCATCCCAAATGCCTAGAACTATGTCATCTTCAGCGTCCCATGGTTCAACAGAGAACGGGGGGGGGGGGGGGGGGGGGGGGAAAAAGGAGA
>JAJJMC010006817.1:991404-1026349 GCA_023531435.1 Papaver californicum
CTCAACCCCCGGCCCCCCCAACCCAATTGTGACACCGGTTCACGTTTGCCCACACCCCCTGCTTGGGGGGGGATTTGCATGATACCCTGTTTCATTGCCCTTACAGAAACCTGAATGGGTGTCACAATTGTGTTGGGGGCAGGGGGTTGAGAAGAACAGGGGTTTTCTATGTAGGGATAGGATCACTATGGACCTAACAATTTACTTTGCTTGTGAGTTAGTTCTCTCCCAGCTACAGATGTGGTTTTGCTCAGAGTGTATGTATATATATTCTTGGAGAATGCCCTGTAGGCAGCACAAAGGCGCATTATTACCAGTCCTTACAATAGCTCCTCAACAGACTGTTTTGTGTATGGCATTGACAAACCTAAGCCCCCAAAATTTGTGCTTTTGGATACTGTGGAAACTGCAGCTTTTGATGCTTTGGATGTGGAATTGCTTCACATGGTCTACCAAAAGAAATTCACTACAGTGGCAAGTATACCCCCCAGTGCAGGCTCCATTTTTCAAGAGTTCTTAAAACCTCCTTAGACAAGGTCTTAGCCAACCCATTGGATTTATCAGTTTGGCTACAATTGTTGCTATTGCCAATCTGCACCTTAAATTTGTACACACCTAAGTGCACCATGGAGGAGAGATCAGGGACCAGGAAAAAGCTGCAGACTGTCAGTATCAACCAAGCTCTGCTCAAATGGAATGAAGCTAATGGGTGTCTTAGCATGGTGCATTCCATCCTGGAGCTGCCCAATCATTTTCAAAAGAGACAAAACAACAAGGTGAAAGGTGGTTCTAACCTTGCAGCCTGCAAAAATAAACTGAGCCAGGGCCAATACACAGCTGCCATCAAAGTTCTGGCCTCAAGTGGCATTGGCCCCATCTCCCTAGCTACACTTTCTGAGCTTAGCCATAAACACCCAGATGCTCCACTCCCCTACATCCCTGCAGACCCAATCATTGCTGAGGCACTTAGTGTGGAAAAATCAACAGTCCTGGGTGTAATCAAAGGGTTCCCCAAAGGGACCTCATGTGGCAGAGATGGCCTCAGAGCCCAGCATATTCTGGATACCCTTAGTGGCCCTGCTTCTGCAGTTGCAGATGACCTTCTTTCTTCCATGACAGGAGTGGTAAACCTTTGGCTAGCTAGTAAATGCCCTTCAGTGCTTGGTGCCTACATAGATAGTGCTCCTCTCACCCCCTGCTCAAGCCTGGTGGGGGCATAAGGACAATTATTGTAGGCACCATTTGGAGGAGGCTCTGTTCCAAACTAGCAGCCTCAGGGGTCAGCAAAGATATGGCCACTTATTTGGGGGATTACCAATTTGGAGTGGGAGTCCAATATGGTGGAGAAGGCATCCTGCATTCAGCAAATAAACTTTTGGAGGTGCAAGGTAACTCCTTAACCAAGTGCATGCTTTTGATTGACTTCAACAATGCCTTCAATCTAGTAGACAAATCAGCAATCATTAAGGAAGTCAGGTGTAGGTGCCCTTGTATCTCCAGGTGGGTTGAGTTTTGCTATGCAAAGCCTGGAAAGCTCTACTATAAAAACAATGTTCTCATGTCAGCATAGGGAGTTCAGCAGGGTGACCCATTAGGCCTTTTGCTTTTTGCTCTGACATTACACCCCCTCATACTAAGAATTGCTTCAGAGTGTACTTTGGATATGCATGCTTGGTATGTGGATGATGGGACCATTGTAGGGGACACCTTGGAGGTGGCTCAAGCTCTGCACATTATTCAAGCTGAGGGCAGCAGTAGAGGCTTATCCCTCAACATTAACAAGACAAAGCTATTTTGGCCCAACACAGACCCCAGAAGCTTGGAGAAGGGGGTTTTCCCTGCCAGCATCAGCAGACCAGCTAGAGGTGTGAATCTCCTAGGTGGAACAGTTATCCTGGATGCCAACTTCTGCAATGACCTGGTTCAGCACAGGGTGGAGAAGACCCTTCATCTAATGGAGTCCCTGAAGCTTCTGCAGGATCCTCAAAGTTAATTGCTCATCCTCAGAAATTATGCTGGAGTATCTCGCTTGTACTTCACCATGAGGACCACCAACCTCTCATTTCTGCACCATTCTACTGAGTTCTATGACCAGCACCTCTTCCAGTTCCTAAGGCACCTGGTCACTAGTGATGGAGCTGGCTTTGGCCCCTACAAGATGCGCATAGCCACTCTGCCCATGAAGGATGGGGGCTTGGGAGTGTACACTATGAGGGACTCCAGCCATTACTGCTACCTAGATACTTTCCTTCAAATAACCCATGTGCAGAACATCATCCTCAAGGTGGACAAGGACACAGATCATTACCAGAGTTTCCAGCAAGCTATGACCATCTTCAGTCAGGTTTGCGGCTTACCCCCTTCTTCCTTCAGTATTAAAGCAATTGCCCCTCGACCCATGTATTCTTTGGCAGTGTTATACTTTGATATGGTGAAGAAGAACATTCCCAGTTGCTTCCAACAGTCTGAACGTGACTGCATCTTGTGGCAGTGTAATAGGATGAACCATGCCCAAGACTACCTCAAAGACATCCCTATTGCTGGGTTACATCAAGCTATTGGGCCTCGCCAATTTAGGTCCATTCTATGCTATAGGTTAGGCATAACTATGTTTGATAAGGACAACCCATGCTCCTTTTGTGGAAGGGCTATGGATGCCTATGAAGATCATGCCCTATATTGTGCTAGCGAAGTGGGCCTCAAATTCAGGCATGACCTAGTTAGAGATGTGGTTGCTGATATGTGCTTTAAAGCCGGTGTCCCTGCCTGAAAGGAAGTTAAGTTGGGATTCTTATCTGATACCGCAAACTCACTGAGGCCTGCTGATATACTTGTTTATAACTGGGAGGGAGGCCAAGATATGTGTTTCGATTGACAGGGGTGTCCCCTTTCGTCGGCGTTGAGAGGGTCATTTTTATGTCCGGGACTGTCATCTCCAATGCCGTTACTCGCAAACGCAACAAATATTTGGACAAGTAGAGCGACCATGGGTACGGATTAGGTGTGCTCGCTTTTACGACCCTAGGCGAGCTTGGAGAGGATACAGTTGAATTCATAACGAGGCTGCAGAATTACATGGCCAGCCATGATTACAGTTACAAAATAGGTGATTCTCTTTTCTTTAGATTGGGCATATCTATTCAAAAAGGGGTAGGTGCCTAGCTTGTGGCTAAGCTGCAGAGATATGGATGCCTTTTGGGATCACGGCCTACATTGTGCCAGTGAAGTGGGTCTCAAATTTAGACATGACCTAGTAAGAGATGTGGTGGCGGATATGTGTTTTAAAGCCGGTGTCTCATCCCAAAGGAAGTCAAGCTAGGTTTCCTATCTGACAATTCAAGCGCTCTTAGGCCCTCTGATATACTTGTATACAATTGGGAAGGTGGTCGAGACGTGTGCTTCGACGTCACAAGAGTGTCCCTTTTTGCAGGAGGCAAGAGGGTTGCGTTTACGCCTGGGATTTCCATCTCTAACGCCGTCACGCGCAAACGCAACAAATATGTGGACAAATGCAACGAGCATGGATACGGCCTAGGAGTACTCGCCTTTACTACTTTAGGGGAGTTGGGAGAAGACACGGCCGGCTTCATCACGAGATTGCAGAACTGCATGGCTAGCCATGACTATAACTACAAAGTCGGTGATTCCCTTTTCTTTAGATTAGGCATTTCCATTCAGAAAGGGGTAGGCGCTCAGCTTGTGGCTAGGCTCCCTACCAACTCAATGTAAACAATGCTTTTCTCCCTTTAATGAAAGTTTTTTTTTATAATAAAAATAATAAAAATAAAAAATAAAAAATAATATTGTCGTCATTGCAGAATACCTGATTTGAGGATTCCAAAATACCTATTTCAGGGTCTTGAATTTGGTGGCGTGTTGTCTTCATTGTACTATCCAGAATTACAGGTTGATGTAGCATGTTGTCTTCATTGCACCTGTTGCTGGAGAGGGTCCTGTTTTCAGCCTGATACACATCACCATCCAAGTTCACGTCCTTTTTGTTGTGTGGTGTGGTTTAGCTTCATTTTTATGCCCGAGACACAACACCATTCAGGTTCATTTTCTGTTTTCCAGGTGGTTTAGCGTCGGGTCTTGAATTTGGTGGCGTCACTGGCTGCTGTAGCGTGGTGTCTTCATTGCACCTATTGCTGGAGAGGGTCCGGTTACACATCATCATTCAAGTTCACGTCGTGTTTGCTGTTATGGTTTGGTTTAGCTTTAGCTTTATGCCCGAGACATAACATCATTTCCTGTTTTCCGGGTGGTTTAGCTTCAGAATTTTTAGAGTTTGTCTGTTTTGTTGAATCCAGCTGTGTGAGTGTTGTACATGTCCAGAGATAGTTTTCATCCTTTTCTAGCTTATGAGATTATCATGTTGACACTCTAGCAGTGGTGATCAACTTCAGTCAACTTCTGGTTTGGCTACAGGCTTTTTTATGGGGTTGTTTGTTTGTGGATTTTGTTGTGGTTTGTTGTAGCGTGTCTTCTATTTTAGGTTCATCTAGTATGCCTAGAACAAGGTCAGGCTCAGACTCGTTTTGTTCAACTGAGAATGTGGAGGGGGTCTTGAATGATGTTTTGTTTCAATGCCCTTATAAACACCTTGACGGCTGCAACAACGGGGTTGGAGGCAGAGGGATTAGTCGTTCTGGTTTCTACAGGAATTTGCAAGATAAACACCTCTACTCCATGGAGGCAGTGGATGTTTGTAGGTTGAGGGTCGCTATGGATTTAGATGTGTTTTGTGCCTGGGAAGCGGTTTTGTCGCAGATGCAAATGTGCCTTTGCTCGGAATGTATGCATATGTATTCCTGGAGATGGCCCTGTAGGAAACACAAAGAGGGTATTATACCCATCCCGTACAATGGACATCAGTATCCTGTATGGTTTACGGCATCAACAAACCATTGCCTTCCAACTCTGTGCCTCCGGACGATATGGTGCATGTAACTTCAACAACCTTGGATGTGGACCTGCTACACCTCGTATACCAACAGAAACTTCCTACGGTTGCTAGTATTCCATCGCAGTGCAGAATTCATTTCTCTAGGGTTCTAAAAGCTTCATTGGACAAAGTTAGTGCCAACCCTTCAGACTTATTTGTTTACTTACAATTGTTGCTCCTGCCTGTGTGCACTTTAGGTCTATACACACCCAAGGGATCTTCATAAGAGAGATGAGGGACCAGGAAGAAAATGCAGATGGCTAGTATCAACCAAGCGTTTCTTCATTGGAGTGATGGAAGTGGGTGCTATGGCTTGGTGCAGTCCATTCTGGAGCAATCCAGACAACATCAAAGTGGGCTGAACAACAAATAGAGGCTGGGTAGTTCCAATCTTGCAGCTTGTAGGAGAAAACTGGGTCTAGGCCAATACACGGTTGTTATCAAAGTGTTAGCCTCCAATGGAATACACCCATGCTATCATGATACTCTTGCAGAAATCATCCACAAACACCCTACTGCGGCGCTTCCCTGCATCCCTATAGACCCAATCTTGGTTGAGCCTCTTTATGTAGACAAATCGGCAGTTCTAAGTGCCATCAAGGGGTTTCCCAAAGGAACTTCGTGTGGTAGAGATGGCCTTCGTGCCCAGCATCTTCTGGATGCCCTAAGTGGACCTGCTGCCGCCGTGGCAGATGACCTCATGTCTTCTATGACAGGTGTAGTCAACATGTGGTTAGCGGGTAGATGTTCAGCAGTGCTTGGTGCTTACATTGCGAGTGCCCTTCTTACTCCCTTGATTAAGCCTGGAGGGGGTATACGGCCCATCGCAGTGGGAACCATCTGGAGGAGGCTTTGCTCTAAATTGGCTGCGTTAGGGGTCGGCAAGGAAATGGCCTCTTACCTAGGAGATCACCAATTCGGCGTGGGAGTCCAATGTGGTGGGGAAGTAATGTTGCATTCCGCAAACAGGATATTGGAGATGCAATGTAACTCCTCTACAAATGCATGCTTTTAATAAACTTCAACAATGCTTTTAATTTGGTGGATAAAACCGCAATCATCAATGAAGTCAGGTCCAGGTGCCCTGGTATTTCTAAATGGGTTGATTTTTTCTATGCAAAGCCGGCAATGCTCTATTACAATGACAAAGTGCTTTTGTCGGCTCAGGGCGTCCAACAGGGAAACCCTTTTGGGCCTTTACTGTTTGCTCTGACATTACACCCGCTCATTTTAGAAATTGCTTCTAAGTGCACCTTGGATATGCATGCTTGGTATTTGTACGATGGGACTATCATAGGGGACACTCTAAAGGTGGCTCAAGCTTTACACATCATCCAATCTGAGGGGATCAGCAGAGGCTTATCCCTCAATATTAACAAGACAGAGCTATTCTAGCCTAATTCTGACCCCAGAAGTTTGGAGAAGGGTGTGTTCCTGGCCACCATCAGTAGACTAACTAGAGAAGTGAAGCTCTTAGGTGGGCCTATTAGTCTGGATGTTAACTTCTGCAACGAGATGGTCCAGCGTAGGGTGGAGAAAACTCTTCAGTTAATGGAGTCCCTGAAGCTTCTGCAGGATCCACAAAGTGAATTGCTTCTTCTCAGAAATTGTGCTGGGATGTCGCGCTTATACTTCACTTTGAGGACCACCATCCCCTCTGTCTTGCACCAGTCAGCTGAGTATTACGACAACATTTATACCAGTTCCTAAGACATTTGGTTACTACTGATGGTGCTAGGTTTGGTCCTTACCAAATGCGTATAGCGTTTTTGCCTATGAAGGATGGGGGGTTATGAGTTTACACTATGAAGGATTCTAGCTTTTACTGCTACCTCGCCTCATGTCTTCAGACAACCCAATTGCAGAACATTATTCTCCACGCGGACGGGGACACTGCACTTCATCACAGCTTCCAGCAAGCCTTGCTTAGCTTCAGTCAGGTCAGTGGGCTTCCTCCTTCTTCTCTCAGTATTAAACCAACTGCCCCCCGACCCATGCATTCTATGGCAGTGTTGTACTTTGATATGGTCAAGAAGAGTATCCCCACCAGTTTCCACCAGACTGAACGCAATTGCATTTTGTGGCAATGTAATCGGCTGAGCCATGCACAAGACTACCTCAAAGATATCCCAATCACTGGGCTACACTAATCTATTGGGCCTCACCAATTTAGAGCCATACTTTGTTATAGGTTGGGTATTGCTATGTTTGCTGAGGGTAGCTCTTGTTCTTTTTGCGGCAGAGATATGGATGCCTTTGTGGATCACGCCCTACACTGCGCCAGTGAAGTGGGTCTCAAATTTAGGCACGACGTAGTTAGAGACGTGGTGGCGGATATGTGTTTTAAGGCCGGTGTCTCAGCACGTAAGGAAGTCAAGATGGGTTTCTTATCTGACAATGCAAGCGCCCTTAGGCCCACGGATATACTGGTATACAATTGGGAGGAGGTTCGAGACGTTTGCTTTGACGTCACAGGGGTGTCCCCTTTTGCAGGAGGCGAGAGGGTTGCGTTTACGCGTGGGATCGCCATCTCTAATGCTGTTACGCGCAAACGTAATAAATATTTGGACAAATGTAACGAGAAGGGATATGGCTTGGGAGTTCTTGCCTTTACGACTCTGGGGGAGTTGGGAGATGACACGATTAGCTTCATGACGAGACCGCAGAACTGCATGGCTAGCCACGTCTATAACTACAAAGTTGGGGATTCCTTTTTCTGTAGATTAGGCATTTCCATTCAGAAAGGAGTAGGGGCTCAGCTTGTGGCTAGGCTCCCTACCAACGCTATGTAAAAAAAAAAAAACTTTTCTCCCTTTAATGAAAATATAATAATAATAATAATAATAATAATAATAATAATAATAATAATAATAATATTAATGGTCGGGATGTCTGCTTCGGCGTCACTGGAGTGTCCCCTTTCACCGGTGGAGGGAGAGTAGCCTTTTCGCCCGGTCAAGCCATCTCGAACGCTATCACCCGGAAACATACCAAATATCTGGACAAGTGTGTGGCTCACGGATACAAACTGGGTGTGCTGGCCTTTACGACCCTAGGTGAACTAGGAGAGGACACGATTATTTTTGTAAAGAGGTTGCAGAATTGTATAGCTATCTTTGATTACAACCACAAAATCGGCAACTCTTTTTTCTTCAGACTAGGGTTAGGGATCCAAAAAGGAGTGGGAGCCCAGCTTGTGGCTAGGATTCCTTCTGTTTCAGTGTAAATGCCCTTTTCATCCAATAAATTTCTCATAATAATAATAATAATAATAATAATAATAATAATACTAATAATAATAACATGCCCTTGTTGCGGCCGAGGGATGGACGTCTTTGGCGACCACGCCATGCACCGCGCTAGTGAAGTGGGCCTCAAGTTCAGATACGATCTGGTTCGAGACGTACTAGCGGACATGTGCTTCCGGGATGGAGTGGCAACGCGTAAATAAGTTAAGTTGGGATTCTTATCGGACAACCAGAATTCTCTGCGGCCTGCATACATATTAGTTTACAACTGGGAAAACGATCGAGACATTTGCCTGAATGTCACCGGAGTGTCCCGTCCATAGGAGGGGACAGACTAGCGTGCACGCCAGGACAAGCCATCTCAAGCGCCATCACCCGCAAGCGCACCAAATACCTGGACAAGTGTATTGCTCACGGTTATGGGCTCAGGGTGCTTTCCTTCACTACCCTAGGGGAATTGGGAGATGATACGGTTGCGTTTGTAAAAAGGTTGCAAAATGTGTAGCTAGCTTCGACTACAACTATAAAATTGGCAACTCTTTGTTCTTTGGACTAGGTTTAGCTATCCAAAAAGGAGTGGGTGCCCATCTTGTGGCTAGGCTTCCTTCCGTTTCAGTGTAATTTTTTTTTCTTTCATAAAGTTCCATCTGTCCGTGTGGCTTCAACTATTGCTCCTGCCGGTATGCACTTTAGGCCTTTACACACCCAAGAGATCCACAGAAGAGCGGTTAGGGACAAGATAGAAACTGCATATGGCTTTTATTAACCAGGCTTTACTGCAATGGGGTGATGGTAGTGAGTGTTTCGGCTTGGTGCAGTCCATTTTGGAGCAATCCAGACAGCAGCAAAGTGGGACGAACAACACACATCAGCTGGGCAGTTCTAATCTTGCAGCGTGTAGGAGTAAATTGGGCCTAGGCCAATACACGGCCGCTATCAAAGTGTTAGCCTCCAGTGGTATAGCCCATGTTCTCAAGACACTCTTGCTGAGATTAACCTTAAACACCTTGTTGCGGCGCTTCCCGATATTCCTGTAGACCCAATTACGGCTGAGCCTCTTTGTGTAGATAAACCGGATGTTCTAAGTGCCATCAAGGGGTTTCCCAAAGGTACCTCTTGCGGCAGAGATGTCCTCAGAGCCCAACATCTTCTGGATGCCCTCAGTGGTCCGGCTGCCGCAGTAGCGGATGACCTCTTGTCTTCTATGATTGGAGTAATTAACTTGTGGCTTGCAGGTAGATGTCCAGCAGTACTTGGTGCGTACATTGCGAGTGCCCCTCTTACACCCTTGATCAATCCTGGAGGGGGCATAAGGCCAATTGCAGTGGGAATTATATGGAGGAGGCTTTGCTCTAAATTGGCGGCATCAGGGGTTTGCAAGGAAATAACATCTTACCTAGGAGATCACCAATTTAGCGTGGCTGTCCAATGCGGTGGGGAAGGCATTTTGCATTCAGCAAACAGAATTTTGGAGATGCAAGGTAACTCCTCTACCAAGTGTATGCTTTTAATATACTTCAACAACGCTTTTAACTTGGTGAACAGAACCGCAATCATCAACAAAATCAGGGCCAAGTGCCCTGGTATTTCTAGATGGGTTGAATTATATTACGCAAAGCCGGCAATGCTCTATTACAATGACAAAGTTCTTTTGTCAGCTCAAGGTGTCCAACAGGGAGATCCCCTGGGCCCTCTTCTGTTTGCTTTGACATTACACCCCCCCATCTTGACAATTGCTTCTAAGTATACCTTGGATATGCATGCTTGGTATTTGGACGATGGGACTACTGTTGGGGACACTTTAGAGGTGGCTCAAGATTTATACATTATCCAATCTAAGGGAAGCAGCAGAGGCTTATCCCACAATACTAACAAGACTGAGCTATTTTGGCCCAATACAGACCCCAAAAGTTTGGAGAAGGGGGTGTTCCCGGTCACTATTAGCAGGCTGGTAAGCGGTGTGGATGTTTTAGGTGGGCCTGTTAGTATGGATGCTAACGTTTGCAACGAGATGGTCCAGCGTAGAGTGGAGAAAACTCTTCAGTTAAAGGAGTCCCTGAAGCTTCTGCAAGATCCACAGAGTGAATTGCTTCTCCTCAGAAATTGTGCTAGGGTATCTGGATTATATTTTACTATGAGGACCACTAGCCCCTCTCTTTTACACCAGTCTGCTGAGTATTATGACCAGCATTTATATCAGTTCTTAAGACACTTGGTCATTAGTGATGGTGCTGGTTTTGGTCCTTACCAAATGCGCATAGCGTCGTTTCCCATGAAGGACGGGGGTTTTGGGGTTTACACAATGAAGGATTCTAGCCAATACTGCTACCTTGCCTCCCGTCTTCAGATAACCCAGGTGCAGGACACCGTTCTCCAGGCGGATATGGACAACGCCCTGCATCTCAGCTTCCAGCAAACCTTGCTTAGCTTCAGTCAGGCCTGTGGGATCCCCCCTTCTACTCTCAGTATTAACGCAACTTCCCCCCGACCCATGCATTCTATGGCAGTGTTGTACTTTGATATGGTGAAGAAGAACATCCCCAGCAGTTTCATTCAGACTGAACGTGATTGTATTTTATGGCAATGCAGTAGGCTGAGTCATGCACAAAACTACCTCAAAGATTCCCAATCACTGAGCTTCACCAATCTATTGGGCCTTGCCAATTCATGGCCATACTTTGTTATAGGTTGGGTATTGGTATGTTTGTTGAAGGTAGCTCTTGTTCTTTTTGTGGCAGAGATATGGATGCCTTTGGGGATCACGCCCTATATTGCGCCAGTGAAGTGGGTATCAAATTTAGACATGACCTAGGAAGAGATGTGGTGGCGGACATGTGTTTTAAAGCCGGTGTCTCAGCCCGAAAGGAAGTCAAGCTGGGTTTCCTATCTCACAAATCAAGGGCTCTTAGGCCTGCTGATATACTTGTATACAATTGGGAAGGTGGTCGAGACGTGTTCTTCGACGTCACAGGAGTGTCCCATTTTGAAGGAGGCGAGAGGGTTGCGTTTACGCCTGGGATTGCCATCTCTAACACTGTCACACACAAGCGCAACAAAATCTGAACAAATGCAACGAGCACGGTTACAGCCTAGGTGTACTCGCCTTTACTACTTTAGAGGAGTTGGGAGAAGACACGACCGGCTTCATGACGAGATTGCAGAACTGCATGGCTAGCCATGACTATAACTACAAAGTAGGTGATTCCCTTTTCTTTAGATTAGGCATTTCCATTCAGAAAGGGGTAGGTGCTCAGCTTGTGGCTAGGCTCCTACCAACCCAATGTAAACAATGATTTTATCCCTTTAATGAAAGTTTATTTTATAATAATAATAATAATAATAATAATAATAATAATGGAAGAGGGAGGAGAGAGAAGCTCTGGGGCATTCATTACAGGCGACTTTGATGGAGCTTCTTCTGCATTAAATTTAGGTGACTTCGAGGGCGTCATTACTTCTGGTGATTTCTTGGGTTTGTCTGAAGAAGTATGGTATTATGAGTGCGTGGGTTTTTGGGTTCTCAGCTTCAATTATCCAAGGTATTATGTCCCCATTCTCGCCTTCTCCCTTTTCTGTTAGTACAGATTTATGTTTAGGGTTTAGATTCATACTTGTAATTAGAGTCATAGGGTTTGGTTTCAGTTCTAGGGGTTATACTGAAATCGGTCAATACTTTGTAATTGGGTGTATATACAAGATTTTCCATAAAATTCAAATTTTAGTTATGTCTTTTACATATTTTTCTAGGGCTTCAGTTTGGTCTTCTGCTTTTGTGCTTAGATTTTACTTTTTCAGAAATTTGGAGTTCATTCTTCAGTCATTTACTATTATGCCTAGAACAAGATCATGCTTAGATTCCCATTGTTCATCTGAGAATGGGGGGGGGAGCGGGAGGGGGGTTGGGGGTTTGAATGACATTCTGTTTCACTGCCCTTACAAAAACCTTGATGGCTGTAACAATGGGGTTGGGGGCAGATGGCTTAGTCGATCTAGGTTCTATAGGCAGTTGCAAGATAAACACATTCATACCATGGAGGCAATGGATGTTTGCAGGGAGAGGGTTACTATGGGCTTGGCAGTGTTCAGTGTTTGGGAAGCTGTTCTGTCACAGATGAAAATGTGGCTCTGCTTGGATTGCATGCATATGTACTCTTGGAGACGGCCCTGTAGGTAGCACAAAGAGGGTATTATACCTAGCCCTTACAATGGGATATCAGCAACTTGTCTGGTTTATGGTATCAACAAACCAATTCCTCTCAACTCCGTGCCTTTGGATGACATGGTACCTATAGCTTCAACAGTCTTGGATGTGGACCTGCTACACCTTGTATAGCAACAGAAACTCCCTACTATTGCTAGTATTCCCTCACAATGCAGGCTCCAGTTCTCTAGGGTCCTTAAAGCTTCCTTAGATAGGGTTATAGCCGACCCTTTGGACCTGTCAGTTTGGTTACAACTGTTGTTTCTTCCAGTGTGCACTTTAAGTCTGTACACACCCAAGGGAACCATAGAAGAGAGGTCAGGGACCAGAAAGAAGTTGTAGATGGCTAGTATCAACCAGGATTTACTACAATGGAATGATGGAAGTGAGTGTTATGGCTTGGTACAGTCCATTTTGGAGCAATCTAGACAACATCAAAGTGGGTTGATCAACAAACAAATGTTGGGTAGCTCCAATCTTGCAGCATGAAGGAGGAAATTGGGCCTAGGCCAGTACACGGCTGTTATCAAAGTGTTGGCCTCCAGTGGTATTGCCCCATGTTCCTCTGATACTCTTGCAGAACTTAGCCATAAACACCCTGCTGTTGCACTTACCTGCATCTTTGTAGACCCAATTGTGGTTGAGCCTCTTTGTGTGGACAAATCGGCAGTTCTAAGTGCCATCAAGGGGTTTCCCAAAGGAACCTGATGTGGCAGAGATGGCCTCAGAGCCCAACATCTTCTGGATGCCCTCAGTGGACCTTCTGCTCCAGTGGCAGATGACCTCTTGTCTTCTATGAAAGGAGTAGTTAACCTATGGTTAGCGGTTAGATGTCCAGCAGTGCTTGGTGGTTACATTGCGAGTGCCCTTCTTACTCCCTTGATCAAGCCTGGAGGGGGTATACGGCCCATCGCAGTGGGAACCATCTAGAGGAGGCTTTGCTCTAAATTGGCTGCGTCAGGAGTCGGCAAAGAAATGGCCTCTTACCTAGGAGATCATCAATTCGGCGTGGGAGTCCAATGTGGTGGGGAAGGTATTTTGCATTCAGCAAACATAATTTTGGATATGCAAGGTAACTCCTCAACCAAGTGCATGCTTTTAATAGACTTCAACAATGCTTTTAATTTGGTGGATAAAACTGCAATCATCAATGAAGTCAGGTCCAGGTTCCCTAGTATCTCTAGATAGGTTGAATTCTGTTATGCAAAGCCGACAAAGCTCTATTACAGTGACAAAGTTCTTTTGTCAGCTCAGGATGTCCAACAGGGTGACCCTTTGGGTCTTTGCTTTGACGTTACACCCCCTCATTTTAAAAATTGCTTTTATGTGTACCTTGGACATGCATGCTTGGTATTTGGATGACGGGACTATTGTAGTGGACACATTAGAGGTGGCTCAAGCTCTACACATTATCCAATCTGAGGGAAGCAGTAGAGGCTTATCCCTCAATATTAACAAGACAAAGTTATTCTGGCCCAAAACAGACCCAGAAGTTTGGAGAATGGGGTGTTCCCTGACAACATCAATAGACCAGTAAAAGGAGTGAAGCTCCTAGGTGGGCCTGTTAGCTTGGATGCTAACTTTTGCAACGAGATGGTCCAGCACAGGGTGGAGAAGACTCTTCAGTTAATGGAGTCCCTGAAGCTTCTGCAAGATCCCCAAAACGAATTGCTCATCCTCAGAAATTTTGCTGGAGTGTCTCACTTGTACTTCACTATGAGGACCACCTGCCCCTCCGTCCTGCACCGGTCAGCTGAGTATTATGACCAGCATTTATGTCAGTTCCTAAGACACCTGGTTATTAGTGATGGTGCTGTCTTTGGCCCCTACTAGATGCGCATAGCCTCTTTGACCATGAAGGATGGGGGCTTGGGAGTTTACACTATGAAGTATTCTAGCTATTACAACTACTTGCCTCCTGCCTTCAGACAATCCAGGTGCTGAACACCATTCTTCAGGTGGATTAGGGACACAGTACATCATCTCAGTTTCTAACAAGCCTTGCTTAGATTCGGTCAGGTCTGTGGGCTTCCCCCTTCTTCTCTCAGTATTAAAGCAACTGCCCCCCGACCCATGCATTTCCTGGCAGTGTTGTACTTTCATATGGTGAAGAAGAGCATCCCCAGCAGTTTCAACCAGACTGAACGTGATTGCATTTTGTGGCAATGTAATAGTATGAGCCATGCACAAGATTTCCTCAAAGCCATCCCAATTGCTGGGCTACACCAAGCTATTGGGCCTCTCCAATTCAGGGCCATACTTTGTTATAGGCTAGGCATTGCTATGTTTGTTGAGGGAAACTAATGTTCTTTCTGCGATAGAGATATGGATACCTATGGTGATCATGCCCTACATTGCGCTAGCGAGGTGGGCCTCAAATTCATGCATAACCTAGTAAAAGACGTGGTGGCGGACATGTGTTTTAAAGCGGGTGTCTCGGCCAGTAAGGAAGTCAAGTTGGGCTTCTTATCTGATAACGCCAGTGCTCTTAGGCCCGCTGATGTACTTGTCTACAATTGGGAGAGGGCCGAGACGTGTGCTTTGACGTCAAAGGGGTGTCCCCTTTTGCTGGAGGCGAGAGGGTTGGTTTTACGCCCAGGATTGCCATCTCTAATGCTGTCACGCGTAAACGCAATAAATATTTGGACAAATGCAATGAGCGCGGATACGGTCTAGGGGTACTCGCCTTTACGACCCTAGGGGAGCTGGGTGAAGACATGATTGGCTTCATAACGAGACTGCAGAATTGCATGGCTAGCCACGATTCTAATTACAAAGTAGGCGATTCCTTTTTCTTTAGATTAGGAATTTCCATTCAGAAAGGGGTAGGTGCTCATCTTGTGGCTAGGCTCCCTATCAACTCAATGTAAAAAATATTTTTCTCCCTTTAATGATTTTTTTATATAATAATAATAATAATAATAACAATAGTAATAGATGAGAGAGATGCTCCGCGTGAAGCTCGGCGAGAAGACGGAAATGGGGAACACCTATGTTCTTCAGCTAGGATTCAGGTCAAAATTTCTTCCTTCTCAGGTATAAAGAACTCATTCCCACATGTTTCTCTTCCTGCTAAGAGATCTCGATTAGGGTTAACACTTGTATATACAAAATTTTTAATGAATTTAATTTCTAGGGCTTCAACAGACAAACCCTTAGGTTGTAATTGTAGTTTGTATAAATTGGTCACTTATGAGACACATTTACAGTATCCTTACCTTCAAAATCACCCCCTAGTCAACATTAGGTATCCTCTATTTTCCATGCCAAAGACAAGGTCTTCAATTATGGCTCAGGGGTCAACAAACATTGGTGGTTGTGGATCCTCCTATGATGGTTTGTTCCAGTGCCCCTTCAAGAACTATGCTGGGTTCTCTAATGGAGTTGGTGGTAGGGGCTTGAGTAGAACAGGCTTTTATAGACATCTCAAGGACAAGCATCTTCCAAATGAGGAAACCAGAAACATCTGCAGAGAAAGGGTTGGAGCTGAGCTATCTGTGTTTAGTGCATGGGAATTTGTCCTTTCTGATTTGCGAATGTGGTTGTGCACTAAATGTATGGACATTTATTCTTGGAGAAGACCATGTCGTAAACATGATGACTTCATATCCAAGCCTTACAATGGCTTGGCTGCATATTTCTTGGTTAATGGGATAGACAAACCCCAACCATCTTCCTCGAAGCCAGAAGCATCTGGTGACCCTGAAGCAACTGATGGTAATCCCTTGGACTTGCATAACTCGGCCCTCAAGAAGAACTTACCCACTGTGGCTAGCATTCTCCCACAAAGCAGGCTCAACTTCTCAAGGACTCTCAAGGACACCTTGGATAAGGTTATTGACAACCCCTCTGATCCAGTTGTATGGATACACCTCATGCCGTTGCCAATTTGTACCTTGAACCTATATAATCATAGATGCTCTATGAAAGAGAGATCATGGACAAGAAAAAGGCTACAAGCTGCCAGCATCAACAATGCCTTGCAGCAGTGGAATGAGGTTGGGTGCCTTAACATGGTGCACACATGCTTGGAACAAACCAAACTCCAAAGGGGTAAGTCCAATAAGAAGAGGAATAATGACTCTAATCTCATGGCCTGCAATAAGAAATTGAGATATGGTCAGTATACTGCTGTCATCAAGGTCCTGTAATCTAATGGGATTGCTCCCAACTCCACAGCAACCCTCATGGACCTGAGCCAAAAACACCCAACTGCTCCCCCACTATCCATACATGTTGAACCCATCACAGCAGATGCTTTATGTGTAGACAAAGATGCAGTTTTTGGGGCAATAAAAGGCTTCCCTAAGGGAACTTCTTGTGGAAGGGATGGCCTTAGAGCTCAACACCTCCTTGATGCTTTGATTGGGCCAGCTTCAGCTGTTGCAGAGGAGCTCCTTATCTCTCTTACATGCGTGGTCAACCTTTGGCTTGCAGGGGTCTGTCCTTCTGTGTTGGGTGAATATGTGGCCAGTGCCCCCTTGACACCACTGCTTAAACTAGGGGAGGTGTGAGGCCTATAGCAGTTGGCACCATTTGGAGAAGGTTATGCTCTAAACTGGCAGCTGCTACCGTTAGCAAGGAACTGTCATCTTACTTAGAGGACTACCAATTTGGTGTGGGGATTCAGTGTGGTGGGGAGGCTATTTTGCATTCTGCCAGCAGACTTCTGGAAGTGCAAGGTACTCTGCAGACTAAGAGCATGCTTTTAGTAGACTTTAGCAATGTTTTTAACTTGGTTGATAGGTCTGTTATGCTCCAAGAAGTCAGAAGAAAATTCCCAAGCATTTCCAGGTGGGTGGAGTTATGCTATGCCAAGACGGAAACTTTACTACAATGACCACACCCAGCAAGGTGACCCTCTTGGTCCATTACTCTTTTCCTTAACTTTGTACCCACTCATCACCAAAATTGCTATAGAGTTCACATTGGATCTGCATGCTTGGTACCTAGATGATGGTATAATGACAGGGGACACATTGGAGGTTGCTAGAGCATTGACCATCATCCATAAGGAAGGCGGCAGAAGGGTTTTAATTCAACATCAATAAGACTGAGCTCTTCTGGCCCACTACAGACCCAAGGAGCATGGTGGAAGGTATCTTCCCATCTGGTATCAACAGAACTGTTATGCGTGTGAAGATGCTAAGGGGCCCTGTCAGCCTGGATCCAGGGTTCTGCAGTACCTTAGTACATGGCAGAGTGGAGAAGACCATCCAATTAATGGAGACTCTGAAGACCCTGCAAAATCCACAAAGTGATTTCCTCTTCTGAGGAACTGTGCTGGTGTTTCCAGACTTTACTTCACACTGAGAACTACCAATCCAGTGGCCATTCAGCTTCCAGCAGCACATTATGACCAGCACCTACTGTAGTTCCTTAGGCACATTATAACAAGGGATGGGGCAGGTTTTGGTCCACTTCAGCAGCATATTGCAACACTGCCTATGAAGGATGGAGGGATAGGGGTCTACACAATGGGACACCATCCACTAATGTTTCTTGGCATCCTTCATACAGACTCAACAAGTACAAAACACCATCCTCAAAACTCACCTTTCTGCAGATCAACATCATAGCTTCCAACAGGCCCTGTCCAGCTTCCTTCAGTTTTGTGAGTTGTCCACTTCTTTTTTTAACATCAAAGACAATTCCCCACACCCAATGCAATCCCTGGAAGCCCTGTACTTTGATGTAGTCAAGAAGAACATAACAAAGATATTTCAATAGATTGAGAAGAACATCACTTTATGGCAGTGCAATAAAATGAGCCATGCCCAAGACTATCTCAAAGTTGTCCCTATAGCTGGGCTTAACCAATCAGTTGGGCCGCGACAGTTTAGGGCTGCTCTTAGGTATATGCTTGGTATAACTTTGTTTGAAGAAGATGGTTGATGTACCAGTTGTGGGAGAGGAATGAATGTCTTCGGGGATCATGTTCTGCATTATGCCAGTGAGGTGGGACTCAAATTTAGACACGACTTATTCAGAGATGTGCTTGCGGATATGTGCTACAAAGCAGGGGTCCGTGCTCGCAAAGAAGCCAAACTGGGCTTTCTCTCGGATTCTGAAACCTCCTTAAGGCCAGCTGATATCCTCGTGTACAATTGGGAGAATGGCTGTGATGTGTGCCTCGATGTTATCGGGGTGTCTCCGTTCACAAGAGGCGGGAGAGTGGCCTTTACACCGGGTCAAGCCATTTCGAATGCCGTAACCCACAAAAGAAACAAATTTC
The DNA here is from genome assembly GCA_023531435.1 of Papaver californicum. Lineage (NCBI taxonomy): Eukaryota > Viridiplantae > Streptophyta > Magnoliopsida > Ranunculales > Papaveraceae > Papaver > Papaver californicum. The sequence continues at coordinate 1,010,034 of JAJJMC010006817.1, forward strand.
TAACCAAATGCGAAGACCACATATATGGATTAGGCGTGCTCGTTTTTACTACCCTAAGCGAATTAGGAGAAGACATGATAGCTTTTGTGACGAGGCTGCAAAATTGCATTGCTAGCCTTGACTACGATTACAAAATAGGCAATTTTTTTTTTCAGACTACGCATTTCCATTCAAAAAGGGGTAGGGTCCCAGCTTGTTGTTCGACTTCATACCATTTATGTGTAAAAATGCTATTTCCATCTAATAAAATCCGCTTATATGATAATAATAATAATTATTGTTATTATAATAATATTAATAATAATGGGCCGGTGGGTGGAGAGAGAAGCTTCGATAAAGTGCGATTCGTGCGATTTGGGGAAGACTGTGTGATGGGAAGAAATGGAGGAGAAGTGGTCCGAGCCTACCGGTGTTCTTCCTTCTCAGATACGATGCAATTCGTCTCTTCTTCCTCATCTCCTTCTTTTCACTTAACTACAGAACCAGCTTTTAGGGCATCATTTGTATATAAATCAGTAGTTATAGTTTCTAGGGTTCCACTTGCTCAGGCAATTTCCTGTAAAAATTCCTCTTTTGGGGTCTTTCTGAGATCCTTCTAGAGTCTCATTCTTGTCAAGACCACTACATTTTCCCCTTTAGCTCCTTTGTCTCACGGTATGCCTAGAACTAGGTCTTCAACAATCTCTCTAGACTCAACATGAGTTGATTTTGGGGGTTCTCAAGAGAATTTGTTCCAATGCCCCTTCAAGGCTTTTTATGGATGCAAAATGGAGTGGGTGGGAGGGGCCTGATAAGAACAGGCTTCTACAGGAACCTACATGACAGGCACCTCCCAAATGATGAAGTAAAATCCTTGTGCAGAAATAAGATCTGCAATGAGAGGGCTGTTACAATGCATGAGAGGCAGTGTCTGGCTTGCAGATGTGGTTGTGCACTCAGTGCATGTACATCTACTCCTGGAGGAGGCCATGTATGCTTCATGAGGGGAATTTTTTCTCCAGGCATATAATGGATTGTCAACTGACTTCCTGGTACATGGCATAGACAAGCCACAAGGAGATACACCTGAGCCAAGTGGGGAGGAGGAATCATATGTACCTGCTGGGGTATCTGTGAGCTTTCTCAACAAGGTCCTGCAGTTGAACTGCACATCAATGGTTAGCATCCCCCCACAATGCAGGCTTAGCTTCTACAAAACCTTGAAGGCTGCCCTGGACAAGGCAATTACTTACCCCATTGACCTGTCTGTGTGCATCCATTTTCTCCTGCTGCCAGTGTTCACCCTTAGTATTTATGCCCCTAAAAACTTAATGGATAAGAGATCAGGGACTAGAAAGAGGCTCCAAGCGGGCAGCATTACTCAGGCCCTGCAACTGTGGAATGACAATGGATGCCACAATCTAGTGCACACTATCTTTGACTAGGCCAAGCAGCTTCAGAGAGACAGACCCAACAACAAGAAGTCAGGAGGCCCTAACCTTGCTGCTTGCAAGAGGAAACTGAGTTATGGCCAATACACTGCATCCATCAAGGTGTTGGCCTCAAATGGACTTGCCCCCAACTCCCAAGCCACCCTGATGGACCTGAGGAAGAAACACCCATGTGGGGGCCGGCCCCCCCCGCCCCCATCCATCCCAGCTGAACCAATCCAAGTTGCAGCCCTAACTGTTGACAAACATGCAGTTCTTTCTGCCATCAAAGGCTTACCCAAATGGACATATTGTGGGAGGGATGGCCTGAGAGCACAACACCTGTTGGATGTTTTATGTGGCCCTGCTGCTGCTGTGGCAGATGATCTACTAATCTATAACATGAGTTGTCAATTTGTGGCTAGCAGGAGAGTGCCCATCAGAGCTTGGTGAATACATAACCAGTGCTCCTATGACATCCCTGCTCAAACCTGATGGAGGGCTAAGGCCCATTGTTGTGGGAACAATTTGGAGGAGGCTGTGCTCAAAGCTTGCTGCCTCAGCTGTCTGCAAAGAGATGTCAACTTACCTTGGGGACTTCCAGTTTGGTTTAAGAGTCCAATGTAGAGGGGAAGCTATTCTTCACTCTTCCAACAGGCTCTTGGAGCTACAAGGTAACTCTTCCACCAAGAGCATGCTACTTGTGGACTTCAGGAATGCTTTCAATCTGGTAGACAAGTCTATCATGATCAAATAGGTCAGAGCTAGATGCCCAAGCATCTCCAGGTGGGTGGAGTTTTGCTATGCTAATCCATTCAGGCGTTACTAAAATAACAGCATCCTAATGTCTTCCCAAGGAGTCCAACAAGGTGACCCACTAGGCCCTCTCCTTTTTTCTTTGACCCTGCACCCTCTAATAAGTAGAATAGCCTCAGAATGCACCCTTGATTTACAAGCCTGGTACTTGGATGATGGCACAGTTGCTGGTGACACCCTGGAGGTAGCCAAAGCCATGAATATCATTCAAGTTGAAGGTCACAAGAGGGGGCTGCACATAAACATCATAAAAACAGAATTGTTCTGGCCTACAGTGGACCCCAGAATCTTGGTGGTAGGGACATTCCCTGAAGACATCAGCAGACCAAAGAGATGGGTGAAGCTTCTAGGTGGACCAGTAAGCCTAGATTTAAAATTCAGTAGTGATTTTGTGCAGGGCAAAGTTGTGAAGACTCTACAGCTCATGGAGACCCTGAAGAAGCTACAGGATCCACAAAGTGAGCTCCTCCTATTGCGCAATTATGCAGGGGTATCCAAGTTGTACTTCACATTGAGGACCATAAGCCCACTGGCTATCAGGCACCCAGCAGCCCATTATGATTTACACCTCCAGCAGTTTCTCAGACATTTAGTCACATGAGACGGTGCTGGGTTTGGGCCATTACAGTTGCGGATAACGACCCTACCCATGAAAGATGGGGGTTTGGGAGTCTACACCATGGACGACACAAGCCAGTACATCTACCTTGCCTCCTGTGTCCAGACCATGCAGATGCAGAACTCCATACTTAGAGCCCTTAGGGACACATGCACACATCATAGTTACCAGCTTGCACTGACCAGCTTCATCAAGGTATGTGGCTTGGCCTCTTCTTACAACATCCAAGCTACTTCCCCAATCCCAATGCACTCATTGGCAATCCTATACTTCGATGCTATTAATAAGACCATCCCCAGCAGATTCCCCATGACAGAACGAGACGACATCCTATGGAAGTGTTTCAAAGCCATGCCCAAGACTTCCTCAAGGCAGTCTTCAGGGACCACGCCTTGTACTGTGCTAGCGAGGTGGGCTTAAAGTTCAGACACGACCTGGTCCGGGACGTGCTCACGGACATGTGCTACAGAGCCGGAGTGTCAGCGCGTAAAGAAGTTAAGTTGGGCTTCTTATCGGACGACGAGAATTCCTTAAGGTTCGCGGACATCCTGGTATACAACTGAGAGAATGGTCGTGATGTATGTCTCGACGTTACTGGGGTGTCACCCTTCACCGGAGGTAGGAGAACAACTTTCTCTCTAGGCCTAGCCATCTCGAACGCCATAGCCCGGAAACAAAACAAATACCGTGACAAATGCGTCGCTCACGGATATGGGCTTGGAGTGCTAGCCTTCACTACCCTAGATGAATTAGAAGAGGAAACGATGGTCTCTGTAAAGAAGTTGTAAAATTGTATATCTAGTTTCGATTATAATTATAAAATCGACAACTCTCTTTTCTTTAGATTAGGTCTCGTTATCCAAAAAGGGGTGGGTCCCAGCTAGTGGCTAGGCTTCCCACTCTATCTATGTAGCTAACCTTTCCATCTAATATAATCGTTTTTTATGGCCAGTATACCGCCGCCATCAAAGTCTTATCTTCCAGTGGAGTGGCTCCCAACACACAAGACACACTCTTAGAGCTCAGGCAGAAATATCCCAGTGCAGCTCCTCCTTGCATTCCAGCTGTCCCCGTGCAGGTTGACGCACTCAGGGTGGATAACAGTGCTGTGTTAAGCGCCATCAAGGGATTCTCCAAAGGCACATCATACGGAAGGGATGGTCTTAGAGCACAACACCTTCTTGATGGACTTTGTGGCCCTGCCTCAGCTGTAGCAGATGAACTGTTCTCTTCCATCACAGCTGTAGTCAATCTTTAGTTGGCGGGGTAGTGCCCAGGTGAGTTAGGGGAGTACATTGCTAGTGCTCCCCTTACCCCCTTGCTCAAACCTGGTGGGGGGGCTCAGGCCCATTGCAGTAGGGACCATTTGGAGGAGATTATGCTCCAAACTGGCAGCCTCAGCTATTTGCAAGGACATGGCTGAGTATCTTGGGGATTTCCAGCTGGGAGTTGGACTTCCATGTGGCGGGGAAGCTATCCTTCACACTTCCAACAGGCTTCTGGAGTTGCAAGGTACATCCCTTACCAAGTGTATGCTTCTCATAGACTTCATAAATGCTTTTAACTTGGTCGATAGGTCGGCCATGGTAAATGAAGTTAGGGTCAGGTGCCCCAGCATCTCTAGGTGGGTGGAGTTTTTTTATGCTTAACCTGCCAAGTTATATTTTAATAATTCCATCCTTCAGTCCGCAACATGGGTCCAGCAGGGAGACCCTTTGGGACCTTTGCTTTTTGCCTTAACCCTCCATCCCCTCATCTCCAAAGTTGCTTCAGAATGCAACTTAGACATGCATGCATGGTATTTGGATGACGGAACCATAGCGGGTGACACTTTGGAGGTGGCCAGGGCTCTTAGCATCATTGAGGCTGAAGGTGGCAAGAGAGGATTATTCCTCAACATCTCCAAAACAGAGGTCTTCTGGACACAAACCGACCCCAGAAGCTTGGAGGAAGGGACCTTCCCAGTTGACATTTCCAGACCCAAAGTTGGGGTGAAGTTGCTAGGTGGCCCAGTTATCTTGGACATCAAATTTTGCAGCGATTTTGTGCAGTGCTGGGTTGAGAAGGCTCTTAAGCTCATGGAGACCCTGAAGTCCCTACAAGATCCTCAATGTGAGCTTCTTCTTCTTCTTAACTGTGATGGGGTATCCAAGTTATACTTCACCATGAGGACCACCAAGCCTCAGGACCTCCAGAAACCTACAACCCATTTTGACCATACTTTACATCAGTTCCTTAGACATTTGGTAACGGGAGACGGACCCGGGTTTGGTCCTCTGCAGCAGCGCATCTCCACCTTTCCAATGAAGGACGGCGGGCTTGGTGTTTACACTATGGAGGACACAGCCCATTACTGCTACTTGGCCTCCTACACTCAGACACTCCAGCTACAGAACTTGATCTTGGGATCCCTCCAGACATCAGATAGTCATCCTTGCTTCCAGCAGACGCTGTCAAAATTCACCCAATTATGTGGGTTTACTTCTTCTTTCGACATCAAGGCGGCAGCCCCCAGCCCAATGCGCACATTGGCAGCCCACTACTTCGGTGTTGTTAAGAAGAGTATCCCATCCAGGTTCAATATGTCTGACCGAGACAACATTTTATGGCAATGTACCAAGATGGTCTCATTCTGGAATGCAACATAGGATTGGAATCAAGGTTGATTGAGCTAATATTGTCACACCCAAGTCTTGGAATACCTGTAATAGATAAGTGAAGGTCTTTGAGAAGATAACAAATCCAAACAACCTCAGAAGCACTATGAATACGAGTTCTGTACTCTGCCTCTGTGCTGGATCTTGCCACAGTTGTCTGTTTCTTTGAAGACCAGGAGATAAGTTTGGATCCTAAAAAGAGACAGTAACCACCAGTGGACCTTCTGTCATCCATATTTCCAGCCCAATCAGCATCATCATATCCCAGCAAAGAAGTGGAACCTTTAGTGAAATGTAGACCATAATGAATAGTTCCCTGATGTATCTTAGGATCCTTTTAGAAGCCATAAGATGAGGTGATCTTGGAATATGCATAAATTGACAGACCAAATTAACAACATAGGAGATGTCAGGTCTTGTCCAAGTGAGATACTGCAATGCATCCACTAAAGACCTGTATTCTGTAGGATTCACCAATAAGTCTCCATAATCCTTACTAAGACCTTTAGAAGCAGCAATTGGTGTTTTAGATGGCTTGACACCCTCCATTTGATGTTTAAATTGTAAATCCACAACATACTTAGTCTGACTAAGAAATAGGGAAGTAGTACTTCTCTTGACTTCAAGTCCCAAAAAATAATGCAAACAACCCATGTCTTGATAGGAAATTGAGTTTGGAAGTGAGAAATGACTGAAAGAAGAAAATATGGAGAACTGCCAGTGAGAAGAATGTCATCCACATATACCAAGGCTATAGTGATTTGAGAACCAACCTTATGAATGAAAAGAGAAGAGTCAACAACTGAATTCACAAACTTGAGAAGCAATAGAGCTATACTTAACTTTTCATACCAGGCCCTTGGTGCCTGTTTAAGACCATAAATGGCCTTGTGAAGAAGACATACATGATAAGGCATGGATTGATCAATAAATCCTGGTGGTTGGGCCATGTAAACCTGTTCTTGCAAGTCACCGTACATAAAAGCATTACTGATATCAAGTTGATGCACTTGCCAGTCAAACTGAACTGCCAAAGCCAGAATCACTCTAATATTTGTTGTTTTAGCTATATGACTAAAGGTTTCCTCAAAATCAATACCCTGTTGTTGGTGAAACCCCATTATCAACTAATCTTGCTTTATATCTTGCAACAAATCCATCTGGAGTATACTTAAACCTGAACACCCATTTACATCCAATAATATTGTCAATTCCAGTTGGATCAACAAGAGTCCATGTACCAGCATCAACCAAAGCCTTATACTCCTCAGCAGAAGCAACTCTCCAAACCTCTTCTTTATTGGCAGCACTAATACAAGTAGGAACTGAGGTAACTTTGCCAAATAGAGCAACATCCAGAGGATAGGCAGAAGAAAGTAAGATTTAGGTGTTCTAATACCATGCTTGCCTCTAGTGGTCATGCAGTGATCATTCTTTGTAACAGAAGAAACAGTGGATGTTGGTGCAAGAGTAATAGTAGATGTGGAGGATGGCAAAAGAACAACAGACTCAGAAACAGTGGAAGTTGGCTCTGGAGGAACAATAATGGTGGATGATGGCAAAGATACAGAAGGCTCAGAGATAGCAGAAGAGATCAACAATTTATATGGAAATGAGGTCTCATTAAAAGAAACATGTCTTGAAATGTAAATAGTGCCAGTGCTGGGATCTAAACATCTGTAACCTTTGTGCTGAAGATTGTAGCCAAGAAAAATATAATGTTTGCTTCTTTGTTCAAGTTTTTTTGAGGTGTAATCCTTAATCCAGGGGAAGCAGGCACAACCAATTTTTTTGTAAAAGGGCATAATCTGGAGATTTATTAAAAAAAAATTGTGAGAAGGAGATGTGTAACTAATGGATCAGGTGGGAAGTCTGTTAATGAGAGAGTTAGGAGTTTGAAGAGCATCAACCCGAAAGGCATTTGGTAAGCCATACTGAGATAAAAAAGTTCTTGTGACACCTAAAATATGCTTATATTTTACCTCTGCAACACCATTCTTCTCTAGTATATGAGGACAGGATAACTCATGAGTTATTCCCTTAGAGACACAATAGTCTTTAAGAAATGAGTTTAAAAATTCACCACCATTGTCAGTTCTTGTAATGACATAATGTGACAACAAATTATCAACAATATTAGCATAGTACAAGCTACCAGACAGAGATGCAACATGACAAGGAGCCCACGAATCTATGTGCAACAACTCCAGAGGTTGTTAAGCAACAGTACAAGATAGTTGAAAAAGAGAAGTTTTTGACATCTAACAAGCTTGCAGTCATTACAAAAGAAAGGTTTATTTGCTGTACTAGATAAGTGCAACAAAGAACAAAATCTTTGCATAGTTTAAAAGATGGATGACCAAATCTTCTATGGAGAAGAACAATATCACTTATTGTAGAGGCAAGAGCATGATGAGCATGGATAAAAGGGATGGGATAGAGTCCATGTCTATGTGGACCTTGGAAAAGAATCCTCCCAGAGGTCTGATTCTTCACAGAGAAACCATGAGAATCAAGAGCTAATGAGCAGTTGTTTTCAGATATGAATTTATGGATAGACAGTAAGTTGTAAGAGGACTGAGGCAGTACAAGAATGTCATTAAGAGAAAAAGAATGATCAAAGCCTACTAGAATTTCCTTTATGATTAATGTGCATACCTTCACCATTAGCAGTATGAATTACTTCTGATCCATCATAAGGTGTAGCTTGTTGAAGTACCTTTGTAGATGGTGCAATATGATTGCTAGCAGCACTATCAGCAATCCATTCTTCATCATCAAATATGTGAGCAGCAGCTAGCATAACACTGAGATTAGCTGGAGGAGATCTTCCTTGATATGAGAAATTTAACCTTTGAGTACATGTGGTAGCAATATGACCAGAAGAGTTACATATCTGACAAACAAGCCTGTCACTGGAATTAAAACCTCTACTAGGTGAATTTTTTTGAAAAATAGTTGGATTAGGAAACCTGTTACCGCTATAGGGACGACATCGACAGAAACCTCTTGAATCAGAGTATGAATTCCTGAATGAGCCTCTATTTTTATTGGCCAGAAAAGCTTTAGCAGTTGTTTCATCTTTGAGTACTTTAGATCTCTCAAGAATAACTGCTTCCTCAATTAATAGATTGTTATGTAACTCAATGCAGGTAACAGGTGGATTCATATGCCTCATTGAGGTTGCAAAAGGAATATATTCATCATTCAAAGATTTGAGAGTAATGAAAACAAGTTATTTGTCAGATATTACCTCTCCAACAACTGCTAATTGATCAGACAAGAGTTTGATTTCATTTATTAGAGTTGGAATGGATTTATTACCTTGAGTAATGGAAAGAAGTTTTCTGCGCAACTGTATTAAATGGGTAGAAGATGCTCTTCCAAATCTATCTTCAATGCTTTTCCACAGATCTGCAAAAGAAGTAGATCCAGAAAAATATGCAATAACTGAGTTAGAAATTGTAGAATTAATCCACATTGTAATTATAGAATCCTCATCTATCCAGTTAGTGTAGAGAGGATTTTCAATTCCATTTGTCTGATTTTTTAGACTTGTAAACTGAGGTGGACATTCATAAGTGCCATCTAGAAATTTCTTGAGCTTAAACTTCTGAATAACTGGATTCATTAGATTTCACCATGTAATAAAGTTGTCTTCCTTGAGTTTCAGATGAAAAAAATTTGTGAGTTGATTAAGTGGAACATTTGAGAGTAAGTTTGATGTAGGATTCTCCATTGTTGATGATGGAGGAAATGTTTCAATCATAAGTAGATCTGAGAACTAACACAGAACAATCACCACTAAACCAGAACAAATTTTTTTGTTGTAAAAGCAAATAGAATAAAGATTAAACTGAAGGAATTTATTGGATCGAAGAAGAGTTAAGCATGAACTCTATAATTCTCTCTGATACCATGATAACAATGTGATAATGGTGATAGAATTTCTCTTGAATATCAAACAAAAAGCTTAGCTTAAGATTACAGAATGAATGAGTTAAGCTCATTATTTAAGGGAAGAATTAACAGAACTAACTTGCACACGTACACATGACCCATGTGTTCATAAAAGAGTTTAATCTTGCACATGTAAACATCACATGTGTGTGCTCTTAACAGAATATAGCTGACACACGTACATATCACATGTATGAACTCATAACAAAATATGAGCTTGTCTGTTAAGCAGTTGAGACTGTTTCAGTACTCATGACAGTGCGACACTGCATAGATAAGTCAGGCTTCCTCTCATTTTTAATTCTATTTTATTTATATACCATATAATTTTCATAGTCCCATATATTTTGTATTGTTCCGGTCTGGTTAGTTAAATGTTAGGCTATAACTCATGCGCAGTATTTTATTTTCTTAGTTTAACTTTTGTATCCGTAGATCATTTCATGTTTAAGGTTTTAGTTGTTTTTTTGTCACGCATAAATCCTAAGTCCAATTATAAAATAAAGACCAGTTTTTTTTAATCGGGCAGACTAAGTGCTTAATATCTTCTTAATTCGTAACCAGATTCCAGGATCATAAAATCTCTATCTTGACCATGTGTCTTATAAAAGAAAAGTTGTCGATTTGATGACTTTTTTAATTCGGGACCTAATCCCTTAAAATTAGATGACGACTTTGATAATAAAAAAATATATGTGTTTAGCCATTTTGGAAGCTTAGGGCAACTGCAATAGAGCGAGTATACCAAAGAGTAAAGACTAAAAAAATTTGGTCATTTTTCATTTTTTCCACAATGGTTTCGCGAGTAAATATGATCGCACGTCCAGTGAAAAGAGCGTCTGTTTGAAAACGCTGTTGTAGAAGAACGTTAGTCCACACGGAAGTTGCTCTAAAAAGACGTATCTTGTTGGACGCCCCTTCATAGGAGCGTTTCATATGACGGCGCTGTATATGAGCGTTTGTATTTTGTTACGCTCAAGTGGTTGGACGTATGTTTAACGTTATCTGAAACCAGCGTCTGTTAAATAAACGTTGTATTGGGTGAGCGTATACGAGTTGTACGCTCTACTGGGAGGAAGTAAGTCATAAACGCTCACATGGGAAAGCGTTGGAAGCATAGACACTCATGTAGAGAAACATCTATGCTTAAAGACTAGATGTCTGTACATTATTTTCCATACGCTCACTATACAGATTCACTAAACGCTCAGCAATGTTTCACTAAAGAGAGCGTATGTCTGTATGTCTGCACATTATTAAAGACGTATAGTGACGTATAGTGACTATGCATGATACGTGACTATGTACATACGCTCACTATACAGATTCTCTTTAAAACATTATTTTCTTTGGACGTCTGTATTATTTTCATGATATGTCACTAAAGAAACATGTTGCACGTTCACAAGGTAGAACGTTTACTATACATTCATACACGCCTTCCCAAGTGGACGTTCAAACTCGAACGTCCCACTAAATGGACGTCCTGTGGGACGCTATTTTAGCCGAGCGTTTGGGCATACGAGCGTCCTTTTAGCCGAGCGTACATCAAACGCTTCTGTAACATAGCGTCTCATCAAACGCTTCTGTAACAAAACGTCCGTGTTTCGTAACGCTTTCTTAAGGTAGCATTTTGGATGAACGTTCTTTCAGTAGAGCGTGCGACTATACTTTTAGTCGCGAGGAAATATAATCTGTTACTGTAGCTTTAGTCGCCGAAAACCTAAATTTAATCCTGTTGCGCTTGAATTTAGGCGACCAAAGAGTAAATATAATCTTTACTCTTTGGTATAGTCGCCCGCTGCAGTTGCTCTTAGAGATCTTAACAGGTTCCTTCCCGTGGATTTTGAAAGTATCTACACTAGAATCAGTCACTAGAATCATAGGGCTATGGTCACTACCTATGTGGGTTAAGTGATGAATTTGAAATTAAAAAAAAAATTCCATTCTCCATAACCTATAGCATAGCCAAATCTAGATTTTTAAATTCCAATACCAATGTTGTTACTAGTCCAAATATAGTTTTTTTTTTCAACGTATATATCTTGTAAGCCACATTCCAACATATTAGAATTTACACATCCATACGTCGAAGAAGAGGAACTAGCATTATCACCTAAAGAATGAGAGTTAAGATCACTTAGAAGCATCCAAAGTTGAGCGATTTCAGAACCTAAGTACAAAATTCCATTGACTCTTTTTTTTAGCATAAATGGTATAGATGTATATACAAGTGATGATCCATTCAAGTTTTTCTAAGTCAGAATGAACTAAAGCGTGGAACATATTATTATTAGCATAAATAGTCTCACTTGAGAAGACATTTTTCCAAAGAAGAACAAGACCACCAGATAGACCTTCATGTTCAATAAAAACATGATTAGAATATTGGAAAGGAACAAGTAGAGGTTTCAACTGTACTTCACTAATTTTGGTTTCACAAAGAGAAATCAGATATGAATTCTGAGTTCTGATTAGTCATGTAAGTGATTTCTAGTGGGTAGATTTGAAACCTTGAACATTCCAAGAGACTATCTTCGTGGTTGTAGGGACAAGAACAATAAATCTATCGTAATTAATGAAATGGATTCTGAAAAACCAAAAAAAACACACTCAAACCTAAATAATATAACAAGTAAATCCAAAACTGGATAAAAATAATGAAATATTAATTAAACTAGCAGAAGTATGGGAATTTTTTGAGCTAAAAAGAGGGAGAAAATGGAATACTTGAATTACAGCACTACCCATATTTCCCAGTGTGATATTAACATTGGCGACATATGCTTCTTTATTATTTTCATCCATCTCCATGTTTTTTATAAGATCGCCAGAGTCACTAATTGGACACATGAATCATTTTTATTAGGGTTTGGGACTTGAGAATAGGAAACAATAGCAAAATGATTGACTATGGATGTATGATTAGGATCGGGAGAAATGATAGACTCAGTAGCATTAACAATGTCCTTTGGTTCCTCTTAGGTTATATTGTTCCGAGTCAATATTATCGTTGGATCCTTTAATTAAAAGTTAGTTGGAATTATTAATACCCCAAACTATTATTCTCTTCAGTGCCAATTTTTTTTCCTTTCATCTTGTGGTCTAGACCATTCATCGTACTCAGCAGCTGACATGGAGTCATATTGTAGTTGATACGCAAAGGACTCACATTGGTCATCAAAATGATGATCGATAACAAAACAATGATAACATAAGATAAATGGATGCTTCACAAAGTGGTATTTGACCCACACTTCACCTCCAGCCAACATACGAAGCCATGCTCCTTTTTTGAGTTGCTTAGAAAGTTCAACCCTAATTAATATGAACTCTTACTAATTTGCCTCTTATGGGTCGTCCATTAGGTGGGTCCATATATATTTTCTTTCCGATTTCAGAGCACAACTCCTAAGCTATTTTAAGATTAAGATGTTTAAGAGCAAGATTTCAAAACCTTAGGCAGAATTCCTGATGAGTGAACCTCAAATCTGACTGAGGAATAATAGCACCATATTTCTGTACAGCTAAGAGGAAACCCTTAATTGTCCAGGAGAGTTTTTGAGAACTTCTCTGTGCTCTTTGGAATTGGAACTTGAAAAACAAAAAGGTTTTTACCCATGATTTTGATCTCAATTTTTTTGATTCTTTATCGATCATCCTGAATATCTTTGATTTCAATCAGAGTGGGGGACAATGATTTTACCAATGATGTTGTTGGACTAGGTATCCGATAGTTACACTTTAGAGAAAGAACAAGATTATCATTATTACCTTCTGAAAGAATACATACACAAGTATTTATTCACTGAGACAAAGTCAGTGTTTACAGGGACACAGACAGATGAACAACACGTGCAGTGATCCTAGTGATCTATAACAGAAAGAGTAAAGAGTTAACATACTAGACAGCTATACAGAGTGTAAGAAAAAAAATGAAAAGAATTTCTACACTTGTATTACTATCCGTAGACTCATATTAAGAGCTTGAATAGAGCCTAGAGTTTTCCGTTGATGTCTGGCTCTTGTTAGAGTAATAGTAGCAAACTGCATTTGAGTAGTTATTCCGGCAACATGGAGTTGAGAATTATTAGCCATTAATTTTCTTTTTGTGTTATGGAGAATATAATGAACTTTGTGTTAGTTGGCTATGAGGTTCATGTTTAGGGCTTTATCAGGGTATCTTAAAGGTGTGTATTCAACTTTAAAATAAAGATAAAGATTTTATTCCTAGAATAAAGGAGAATGAAGATATGAAGTTGCAAACGATGCTGCAAATTAGAGAAACTATTTTGATTAGCTTTGCATTGGAAGGAAAGTTGCATGAACCAAGAATAACTACGGGGACAATAAGGAAAGTTGTTCAGTTGGAAATTGACAAAAGGGAAATTTTGAATTTTGAATTTTTTAAAAGATGATAGTGAGAAAGATAATGGTGAGTCTCAAAACCTGATATGAACCGATTCTCAATAATTTTACCACTAAATAGAGATCAATATATCTCAATAAGTGACAGATATGTGTTATAGACATGGTAATAAGCAAAACTGCAGGATGAAAGTATAACTTCTACGTCTGACTCAAAAGCAAACAGCTTCCAAATCCCACAATTGATAATTCGTAACTGGAATAAAATTGTAATGCTGCAACAAGGGAATAAACACAGTCACGAAACATCAGAGCTCTACGAATCGAGCAAAAACTTAGTCGACTCGCTGCAGAAGCGATCCACGCCATGTTTTGCTTCAAAATCTACCTGTGCCCATGAGATAAGCAATTCAGACTAAATCTCCTCTTCCTATTTTTCTCGCAAAGTTTTCTTTCTATTTTTTTTTCGTAACGATGAATGTTTTCTGACTCAATTAGTATTTCAAAAGTTATTCTTTTTGGGGCTTCATCATGTTTTCTTATAATCTCGACCAACATCTCCAATTCGATCTCTTTTTTAATAATTTTTCTCTCCGAGAAAAGTTCACTTTCAAATCTATTAATCCTTTATTTTAGGGTAAAAAAATAAATATACTGTAAAAGTACTTAGTTTCGACATATCAAGATCGTACAAGACGAGCCTAAACCAAGAAATGGTTGTTCTCTTTCTGTTTTGGTTATAAACAAGGAGATGTGTTGATCTTAGGGGTGGAAAGCAGAGAAGATAGAGAAATCACCGTGTGATATGTTTTGCAGTGTGGAGTTGTTGAACTACTGTATGAAGGCTAGATTTTATGACTGTAAATATGATCCCCCTTTATGAATAGACTGAAACATATATTTATAGTTGTAATAGACAAACTGAATTCTCGTAAGGAATGGAAGTTATGAAGGAGTGGAGAATTGGAGAATTGGAGGTTGTGGAGGTAGTAGTGAAGTCATGTCCGCCATGTCAGGGAAGTGATGTAGTTTTTAAATAGTGGTAAAAGATTCGATACTCAGACTTGTAAAAATTTGATTTTTTAAACCTAATTTTTAAAACTAAAAATAAAGAAGATAAAAGTAAAATTGAATTCAAATTATGGGAAGGACTGAGACTAAGGATTCCACCATTAGTCAATTTTTCAAGTGATAAAAATCTTGCAACTCATATATTCAATTTATTAATATTGCCAAAGTTAGATTTTCAAAATAATAGTTGTTAATCGAAAGTATGAGACATCAAAAGCTCTAAACTCAGCATGACCCATCAAAAGAAAACACAACTAATTGATAAAAACCAATTTTTTCAAATTTAGTTTAAAGCAAATAATAGTAAAAGAATTGCACACAAATAATAAAATAAGAATTACCATTTTATTATTGGAAAAATGGCTTCCTACGTCGCCCCAGTGATGGTGATTAGCTCATCATCTTGGAAACACTCTCAAAATAATTGTTCATAGCTCAAAAAGTGTTTACAATAAAGAAATAAATGAACACATAGGATTTGATACGAATATAAGCGTTACAGACTGTGTTCTCTGTGTGGCTGAAGAGAAAATAAGACGGCAGCAATAGAGAACGGACCCTGGACGCTGTAGAAATATGAAGGAATAAGCAACGGAATCAACAATTGTTTTTTCTAGCCTTATGTTCTTCGTGTTCTTCCTGATGGTTTTGTAAATAGTGGTAAATAAGGTATCGTTAGCTCGAACTTGTGAAGATTGAATTTAGATTTAATAAATTAATTTTGAACTAAAAATATGCACAAAAGATAAAAATAATATTCAGAAATACTGAGGTTATGGATTTCACCGTTAACCAATTAAAGTGATTCAATCTAATCAATATTCATGCAATTCTTACGTTTAATTTGATTCTAAAATGTTGCAACAAGTAGATTTTCAAAACAACAATTGTATAACAAAAGCATGGAACATCTAAAACCTAGGCCAAAGCATGTACCATCTAACAAAATCACAACTGCTTAACAAAAATCATTAAATCAAATTTCAACCAAGGCAAATAATCATAAAAGAAATTACAAAAATTAATTAAAATAGAAATATACCACTTTTATTGAAACAATGGCTTCCTCCGTCACCTCAGCATATGGGGTTTATCTCATCTTTCTCAAAACACCCTCAAAAGTTTGGTACATAGCTCAAAGTGTTTGAAAATAATGAAAAAGAGTGAAAATATTGAAAACAGTGAGTTTGCAACGCTTATAATCGTTACAGACTCACTGTTACAGTGGGATAACTGTTTCCTAAAGATAAACGTTGCAAATGAAAATATCCGTTGCAAAGTTAAAAGCTTTAGCAACAGAATCTTCAAACTTTTCGCCACGGAATCTTCAACCCTATAGCAACGTTTTCTTCATCTTCTTCATCATGATCACGAGCAGATTTTCTGGAATTCTTGATTTGCGATTCTGGACTCTCC